>MU281346.1:299681-438060 GCA_022385595.1 Xylaria palmicola
CCGCCCCCCCCCGCCCCCCCCCCCCCCCCCCCCCCCCCCCCCCCCCCCCCCCCCCCCCATGATTTTGTTCAAAATCAGCGTCGAGCTGAGCTCTCAATTCGCATTTGCATTTGCATTTGCAGGTTTATATTAAAAAAAGAATTTGATACCCGGCTTTTTTTAGCTATTTTATCTATATCTGCTTGCTCTATCCCATTCTATTCCTGATCCTGATATCCAACTCCAGTAACGTAGGTAACGCCAAAACTGCCGCCAGCCAGCCAGCGCCATTATATGTCCCAGGGTAAGTAAAGTACCCTACAGATATCGTAGAGTGCGCAGGCACATACATGTGATACACGCGGTGACAAGAGGAGCCGCCGTACACGGGGAGATATCGGGTGCTCAGGATGCCATGCCAGCCTAGGAGGCTTGGTTATAATCTATATAATTATAATTATATATATATGTGAATATGAATAGCTCTTATCTCGGTAGCTCTAACCTCAGGCTACGAGAATGTAAACGAAGATGTCCAATCTTCTCTTTTTAAGTAGGGTAGGGTCCACGCGGGGATAACTAGGAGCTTCTGGGGGTTTTTCAGGACTCTAGTTCGTCGTCCTTCCACGTCTCGGCGGCGGACTTCTGCTTCTGTAACCCCTGGCCGACCAGCCGGCCGCCCTCGCTGCGCTTGACGCGGCAGCGGATGCCGACGCTCTCGTCGAAGATGAAGCGCCAGAGGACGTAGGTCCACGAGGTGTGGTGGGGGAGGTCGGCGTAGAACTCGCGGGCGACGTCGTGGAGGCGGTGAAGGCGGGTCCAGGGGACGGCGGGGAAGTCGTGGTGCTCGTTGTGCAGGCCGACGTTGTAGGTCAGGAAGTTGAGCGGGCCGTAGTACGAGTACGTCTCGGGCACGGGGATGCCGTTGGCCGGGTCGGCCTGGGCCGGCGTCACGGTGGCGTAGACGTAGTGCTCGGCGATGAAGTGGCCGGCCAGCGGGTGCAGGCTGCCGGCCAGGAAGGACGAGAGCACGAGGTAGAGCAGGGACTGCCTGCCCAGGAGGGCGAGGACGGCGGCGTCGAAGGCGAGCTGCACGGCGACGTTGAGGGCCGAGACCCAGGTGAAGGGCACGCGGTAGACGGCCATGGGCCGCAGGGCGTAGAAGAGGATCTGGAAGGTGCAGAAGAAGGCCTTGCCGAGGATGGAGTCGAGGAAGACGGCCTCGAGGGCGGTGGGCAGGTCAGTGTCGAGCCCGTCGACGCCGAGCGACTTGTGGTGGGTCAGGTGGTAGGGGCGGAACGAGGCGCTGTAGGGGATGCCGATGGGCAGGTTGGCGAAGATGGCGAGGAGCCGGTTGGCCGTGGGCGAGCGGAAGGCGAGGTTGTGGCTGATCTCGTGGATGGCGAGGAAGAGGTTCTGGTTCGCGGTGGCGCCGACGACGTAGGCGAGCAGCCAGAAGGGCAGGGAGAGGAAGGGCGTGTCGCGCACGAGGTAGGCGCAGGCGACCTGGATCGAGACGACGAGGAGCACGACGTACTTGGTCAGCGGCTCGGGGCCGCAGAGCTTGGTCACCTGCGGCGTTGCGTGTAAGCGAGAGAGACGCGACGAGAGGGTGAGAGGGCGTGAGTGAGGGTGAGGGTGAGGGTGTGGGTGTGCGCACCTCTGGATGGGCCTTGATGATCTCCAGCCGCCGCGTCCGGTGCGGCTCCTCGGTGTAGGTCCAGAAGAAGTCGCGGTACTTGAGCTCGAGCGGATCGCGAGGGAGCTCGTCCGGCGCTGGGCCATCCCCTCCCTGCCCGCCGCCGACGACCCGGATCGTCTTCTCGCGCCTCGCCGGCCGGGGCGCGCTCGTCACGGTTGAAGCTGCGGACGGTGCCATCTTCTTCTCGTGTCGGGTCTCTCTGCAGATGTGCCGAGCTGCTTCCTGCCAGAGCCAACAATCAATCTAAAGGCCGGGGGGGCACAAGGAAACGGGAGACGAGGCGAAGAGGCGAAGAGGCGAAGAGGCAAGGAAGTTCCCTCCCCCACAAGCTCCCAACGGTGGTGCGGTGAAGACCCGAATGCCTGGTGGACTCGGGCTACCTAGACTTAGATAGGTACTTAGTCTGTTCATTTAGCAGCGATCCGTACGACAGGCACCCCACCGACAGCGACGAGAAGTGGACCGGGGAGCTGTGAATTGACCACTCAGGTCCCGGCTGTCGATCTGCGTCGTACCACGTGTGGGGACAGAGTTACAGTCCCCGCTCACCGAGGTTTCAGGGCCCCTTTGCTATAGAACAGACAAGTCTTCGAGATGGCTTTTTAGACAGATCTGCGGTTGCCCACAACCACAATTGCAGAGAACAGGTCCGTAATAGGTGTGACCGACAATGGGCACATGCAATAGCCCCTCAAAAATATGAAAATGGAAATATTAATTCAAACAGTCTTGAACTCTGCTGGAAGGACATCAGTCGGCCATCAAACCATCTAGTCGGGAAACCACTGTCTCTCATTACTTCTTCTAGCGTTAAAAAGAAGGATGAGGTTCTCGAGTGACGGGGAGAAGAGTAGATCTGCAGTGGCAAGCGTCCAACTTTAGCTTCGAGTTATGCGTGTGGCAAAGTCTAAAGTCTGAACTTCATAATTCAGCCCACGTTTCAGCAACTCCAGCCATGTCTACCTACTACTACTGCGCCCAACTCACGATAGGTAGGTAGATATCCGAGAAGTAGCCTGTGCTGTTACTAGTTAGACAAAGTACTCTTGTGTCGACTGATGTCTTCTTCGTCGCCATTCGCTCCTTTGTTTCTATTGAAGAAGAAAAAAAAAAAAAAAAGATTGGCAAGAGTCTGCACATGTTGTCTACGATGTATATATTGAGACCATCTAGTTTTCATCATGCGATGTGAGACACAATAACGCAGTCGCAGATAATCGAGATGGATCATTGTATTCCTCCGGCCGTAAAACAGATCTACAAATACGGGTACCCGGCCGTCGCTCATATACTGAGTGGATGGGCAAGTACCGGGTATTTGAAATGCCCAGCGTTAGCATAGTAAGTGGAGGATGTCATGATGCATAGGCTGCTAGTCTGTTGACATTTACCGCTAAGTATCCTCCCACTCCCGGCACTAAGTAAACTAGCCCAGGGGGGATTCAATGTGTGCGCAGTGTGGTTCTAGGCTCTGTGAACCTTGCTATTCTCCATCGTGAGATAGAGTCTTCCGAGGTCCTCCCCTTGTTTCTTTCAGTCTTCCATAACTGGGAATATTGCTATTTTGATCTGGAATCTTTCGTTCCTCATCCATTGTGGAATCGATCACCCAATGCCTTTGTTATGCGTTGGCCTGATTTTTTTGATCTTATAACTGAGTCATGTATTAATGTCATGCAGCAACCTTGACAGTATGATGCTTGGTGATCCTGGCGCCTGTCTGAGAAGGCAGCAGCACATTCCATGTAGAACCAAACACGAGTTAGTGTCCGGACAGGCTCTTCCATCATGATCGTAGAGCTGGCCGAACCTGAGCCTAATGTTGTTAGCTTGTTTATTCGTGTGCTACTTCTGTTCTGTGACTATCTGTAGATAACGAGACCACCAGGTATGAGGGCTACGACGGGTGGTTGTGACGACTTGGTACACAACATTATTACTAACCGTCCCATCGAAACTTAGGTAAAGTTTTCGTCCTGTACTCAGTATTCGCCAAGGCTTAATATACTTAAAGAGCAATAAAACCCTCCTATGTTATCTATTAACCTAAGAAGACACCCAGAGAATTGCATCAACACAGCCGCGTGGGGTCATCCAGCCCGCTAAGAGCAGCCGTGGCAGGCAGCCATTCTAGAACCCCCCCTCGTTGCGGGATGTATATGCATGTCAGAATTGATATCGGAACCAGTTTCCATATGGTCTGAAGTGGTGTGATAATAGGATAGCATCGGCACCGAGTTTAGCTTCATGATGTCCATTGTAGATCCAATATCGGTTGTGTCTTTTCCACTTCCGTCACGCTTTGTAGTTAGGTAGCTGTATTTGGTTCTAGTTCGCTGCTCTATCCCGCGTTACTAGTAGCTAGTGAGGCCTGTGTCGTGTCTTTGCGAAATTGTGGCCCGTGGATTCTTATTACTAAGCTAAACCAATCCACCTCCTTGGTCGACGATGGCGGATATTTCCGCCAGACTGTTGGGGGCAAAAAAATACTATATAGCTCATATGCATTTCATTGTCTTCTGACGTGACGTTGGTAGGGTTGGGTAGCATGTGGTATTAGTGGAAAGGCACAATGCCCAGGCTGATTACGTGCGTGGAGCACATACCTAGGCAGGCTGACAAGATCTATCTTCAAAATGTGCACTTTGGCATTCTGAACTTTGCTCCAACGCTTTGGTGCATATAAGGTTACATATGGGGTCGGAACATTCTGCCGTGCTAATGCAGCTCAGAATTATATGGCTACACAGAGTAAAAGAGGGAAGGTGGGTGGTTGTTGACTAACAATTATTCCGTGCTGGCCAGGGCACATGTTGACAATAGTTTCAAACATTTAGGTTCTATATATCGGATTCCGAGCTCACCCGTCGTTAATATGGTTCATTTAGATTTATTCGATATTTAAAGCTAAGTTGTCAATGCTATGTAAATGAGTGAAACCAAGCTCGCTCGTTAGCTAACGGATGAGCGGGTGTTTCACTACTTGGTAGGTATGATCCGATCCCTGCTTACGCCTTATCTCATTACGGTACTGGTATATTCAGCACCTATACCAGGTACTTACCTGGTCTAGCCCATGGTGGAATCATGAATAGCAAACCGCCAGAGGTTTACCGGCCTAACTACGTTTTTGTCGTCAGCGGTTTTAACTCCTTTGGGCGTATCCAAGAAATTTCCAGGCAATCGTGTTGCATGTTTTTAACCCAGGCCCCGTCAATAATCGGCGAAGCCATCCTCGTATCGAGCGAGTAGGGTATTGCGTTCTTGACCAATACAGTACTAGATGTTCTCTGTCTCCGCCGCACACTCGCATTATTGACGTCCTGTGCATCGCCGTGCAGCTAACCTTGGTACGTAGAGGAGGGCCGTCATCATGGACCGTAGAATTGAACTCGTATTGTTCGAGCTTTCCCAGCATTCAGCAACCGAAAAACAGCTTCCTTTGAATTTCTAGGTGCATTGCTCTCTCGTAACAAACCCAGGGCTTAATACCCTCGGGGGCATCTGGGAGGGCCCCAGGGGGGCGGCCATCCGACGAGCCCGCCGCGGCGTCCAACGACGGCGGACCCGACGATGATCTGTCAGCTGTGTTGCGTCTGGTCATGTCTGTCGCCACCCCCATCGCTCCCTCGGGGCTAAAATGCAACATCTTACGCCCACTTGGCCCCCCGTCCGAGCACGTATCCGTCCCATCCCCGGCCTCTTGCGTGCTTCGTTGGCCGAGGAGATGGCCCCCATATTCCATCTCCGCGAATCTCGTGGCCGGATCAAAACTGACGCATACTATGGCCTTGACCCCCCCTTTTGGGCTTTCGCTCGTCGCGAAAACGATGGAACGCTCATCTCCGGTCGCCGTCACGCAGCCCTGATGGCCTTCGATATTGAGGATTTGCTGGACCTTATCCAGAGATGGCTTGAGCCCCGGCAAATCTTGCTCAGGGGGCCACATAAATATTGCGTTGGAGGCTTGGTAGGGCAGCAGGGAGGGCTCGCTAATGGCACGCGGAGCATCCAACGGCAGCCCCCATGAGGCCGGCTGCGTGGTCGGTTTCATTACCCTCTGCCCGGTTCGGAGGCGCAGTCGCTGCAGACCGGACATCCCCGTACCCGGATCGTCGATCAAGTCAATAAAAGTGTAACAGGATCGGATGTAGCCGCAGAAATGAGTCTTGCTACGGACCAATAATGACTCGGTAGAGCTGTTATCACCCGCATGGACATACTCGGCTCGTCGAGCCGGGATGGGGGCATGAGATTGTGGGTGGTCGCCCAATCTTCTTGTCGTGCCGTTTCTGACCCTCAGTTGGTCCGAAGGGGCCTGTTCGCGAAATAGGACTTCTGTGGTGTAATATGTTCGCTGGCTGCCACTCCGGCCGCCCAGCCATTCTTTCCGGCACTCCAAGATGACGATATTCCCGTTGGCCTGGTCTAGCTCAAGGGAGAGGAAGCCCCAGCGGTCATCGATGGGGCCCTCGGCGTGTTTTCTCCGCCAACTGTCTTCCTTGTTCATCAACTGAAGGTTGTCCCGGCTGGGCTCCTTCAAGGGGAATCGGAAGCAGTAGTAGTGGGATTCCCACTCCGGGTCATCGGCTTCAAAAAGAGTCTGATTAGAGAGGCCATAGAAATAGTCACCAAAGATTTCAAAACAGACTGTCGATCCTATGTCGTTCCCTGCCAGGTCTGACAAGTACAGCCGAGGAGCGGAGAACCAGGAAAGGCTTTTGAGATCAAAACCTTTGATGACCCATTTCCGGAACCCATCGGGCCCCTCCCACGAATGTGTACCATAGTAGAGATACTTGTTGTCGTTCCTGACGAATATCTTGGCTGCGGACTCGAGCCGGTGCACCTCGAGTATTTGGTGGGATTGAGGGTTGAGGA
Organism: Xylaria palmicola; assembly: GCA_022385595.1. Taxonomy (NCBI): domain Eukaryota; kingdom Fungi; phylum Ascomycota; class Sordariomycetes; order Xylariales; family Xylariaceae; genus Xylaria; species Xylaria palmicola. Next base: position 306,244 of record MU281346.1, read on the forward strand.
TAAGAAGCCAGTTTTCCGTGTCTGTCTGAGGCAAAGCGAAGGAAAGCAGGCAACTTACGATCCCGGCTGCTTGGTAGAGTACCTTGAACTTGTACTTGCGACTTTTCACTGCCCTCGGGACAGCCGTGCGTATCAGCGCTGGGATGTCTATAACGAGCTCCCGGTCGGCGGACCTGTGTAGATCGAGGATTCGCAGCCAGCGGTTCGGACGCGCTTCGATGACATAACACAGCTTCCCACCAAAGAAGCCATACGAGTCGGCACAGGCAACAATGCCAACGGCGAACGGAGAGGCCCGGGATAGTGCCAGGTGCCGCTTTGCTACTCGACGCAGTGCCCGTGAAAAGCCACCAGTCTCGAGGGCCTCCCGCGCCTCGAGGCTACTAGGGGCTTTTTTCTAGCCGACGGTGTTAGAGAGGTCGTTCTGTGGAGGGAATTGGGAACGGGGCTTTACTCACCGTAATGACTGACTTGCAGAACCTTTCCTCGCGTATGATGAATTGGAAATGCTTGTTACATAATGACCAGTGAAATACATCCTCGATGTCTAAATCGTCGACAATGTACGCGATTAGTTCATATGGGAGTTTCTGCAGCCCCGGAACCTGGGGCAGAGTCATTTATTCTAGCCCCGACTCGGCCAGAGACCGATTCATGAGCAAAATACATGTGCGGCCACATGGGTAGGACTATCGGCTTCGGTAAGTTATATACAGGTCTATACGCGGCTCTGTTCCGCTTAGGCGCGTCTCGTGGCTCCCAGGTACGTAGACTAGGATGGAGATTAAGGCGAGCAGTTGGTGCTACGGCATGTGGGAGACTCGTGAGCCCTGTTTTGGGTCGTCTATAACAGGGATCCCTTGGCTGTGCTCAAGGTGACTGTCTCATGAGGCTCAACACCACCCAGAGCTATGAGGCGCGTCCAGGGTGTCGGCTCGGCGCCAACGCGGCATATATGGTTACAGCACAGGCATGCTGTGTACTTTCGCCCAGCTCAGCTCCTTGCAGCAAACCCACTACGTCCCTGGCTCCGGCCTGTACGCTCATCGTGTCCTCTTATACACATTTGGCGATGTATTGTCTTGCGCCGACGCCACGTATAGTCACGTTCTCTAGTCTGCATACCGGCAATAGTCCTCTAGATACGACTGGGTGTCATTGGCTGACTTCGATCACCTACGGCTTCGCCCTGACTACAAAAGGGTCGATGCGCCGCAGCACCAGTATCAGCCCCCAACTTTATCCCTTCGCAAAATAAGGCTGCGCTGCCTAGGTAGGTCTTCATTTCCCCGCTCCCTTGAGATGCGTCGGCATTGACTGCGCCACGACTTTTCCCACTTCCACCGGGCGACGGACAGCAGCTGAATGCGGCTCTTTGCAGGAGCCCTACTGCATCCAGTAACGCGTCAGACTCGAGGCTCTTCGTGGGCCTGTCGCATTCTATTCGCACATCTTTCCTCGTGTCAGTCTAAGACCTCGAGCATGCGGGGGGGTTGAGTTTATCCCTTCCCGCCTCGTCATCGAGTGCTTCCTTACTATAGTTACCCAGTTTAAGTACAACACCACTGATTATTTCGATACACAGACACACTGCGATCGAAGCCAAACCAAAAATTTCTGATGTTTGGCATTGCGGCATTCGCAGAATGCTGAGAAACCCCGCAGTACCCATATGCTTGGTACATTACATGTCATACTGGACGAACCTATAGGGGCCAGACGTCTCCCTATATACGCATCACAACACTTCCGGGAAAGCGAAGCACAGGGTGACACTAGAATACCCCATGAGGCACATATCAGCTGCATTTTGCCGAATCGTTACATTGATAATCGGCGCGATGCCTTGGTCCCAGTTCTGCTTGCGCCTCCCGTGCTGGCCAGGTTGGTCGGCAAACACACCACCAGCGTTGCATTTTTATTGGGATGGGGCCACGGAAGCTCGGCGGTCCTACACCGCAGTTAGACCGCGGTCCGTTCACCACTGGTCGGTAAAAACCGTAATCGCTGGAATCCGGATGGTGGATTCTATTGAACACGCGGGTTCCATGGATACGCGGGTTACCGTGGTACTGATCTACTGATCGAGGAGAGGGCGGGATAGGCTCTCCGAGTTCGCTACGCATGAGGCTGATACAGGGGCTTCGACTAACCCTGTATCTTTTCACGCCGAGCCGTCCCTTGGATCGCCCACATGCTAGGATGGCGCCATCAGCAGAGATCACTGCCGGACGGAATAGCCCGCCGGCTTATTCAGCGTGCTTACCATTTTTTTTGTGAAGATGTTGCTAGCACCAGTGACAGCTGGGGATGTCATGATAGAGGTCCGCCGCGCGACACGTATCGCACGTGTAATCGCAGTCGCCACACTGGCGGTAAAAGGGAAAAAAGGGACGAAAAACTAACCTCTGGCGTGAGAGGACCAGGATATGATGACCGGAACATTTTCGTTTAATCATAACGGCAAGTGATTGGTCATTTACGGTGGTTTGAGGCTTAATTGCGAAGGCCTCCCACTTGGATGATAGGCTGTCGACTTTCTCACATTATCTAACTATCGGTTTTCTAGTCTCACGTCTACGTTTGCTTAGTTGCACAGCATGTTCAGGTATGTGGACTAGCGGAAATATCATTTTCTATCAGTAGGACCCTTTTTTTTTCTTCCTCTTACATCTGCTGACCTGCCATCGTTGTTGCCAATAGGGTAGCGTGGCTTCGCGAGCAAGACCGGCACTCGAGGCTTACGTTGCACAAAGCAGTACGGGTCGGTGACAGGTGAAAATTTCCACCATTTCCATTCGCGGTGCCAGCTTACTACCGACATAGGAGAAGGCCATCACATGGCGCGAAGTCCCAGGCGATGAGACGCTGGTCTGACTCCCGGGGATTTTCGTGCACATGGTGCGCTGTCCTTTGCCCGAGGCTCCACGTAGAATCGCTTCACCCGGCACCTAGGTGAGGTTAAACATGATTAAATCCTCACAAGCAGACCACGGCACATCCCATTGCCATCAGGGGTGTTGTGTGTGTGTAACAAGGAGTGCCACACCACCGTTTTGCGGCTCTCTCTTTCTCCTGGCGGCCAATAGCGATAGAATACCGTGCTGAAAAGCGACCTCCTCGGCAAACATAACCGAGTTAGCCTGTCTCGGACGATTAACGGCGGGATTAGCACGGCTCTGAAAAGATAAACTGCTCTCTTGGGAGCCACGCAGGGCCGTCTTCGGTAACGATTAATAGTAAATTTCAGTAAGTTGACAGAACATCTTTTAAAACTGGAACGGTTCGATAAACAAACGGCAATCAAATCTTTTTAAAATTCGGTTTGTTATCCATAATAGCCTTTTAAACTAAAAACACGTATTAGTATAGGAATGAAGGTAGGTGCTCAGGCGCTTTGGCGACAAAGAAAGAAAAGGCATACAGCTGTATCTTTCTAGGTACAGGCCAGACTAACTTATTTGAGCTCCCGAGTTGAAACTTTTTCGACTGGAAAACCCATATTGGCCAAAGTGCTGTCGTACAAAATCGCCCAAGCTCGCGAATCGCGGGATCAATTCTAATCTAAGAAACAGAGGGAAGTATGCTTTCCTCCAACGTGTCACAACACAATCATCTCAGCTCATACTGACGCTTCACGCTGCTTCTTGTAGAACAAAAGAGCTTTCTCATACGCTACGGCAAGAGTTGCGTAATTTACTTGGGACCCTCGGAGTTTCTACGCACAACCATTCCCAGTTTAGTTAACGTAATGACCCCAGCTGAAGTTTGATAAGAGAACCCTATAGAGTGCACATAAATATGGGGTTTGAACTCTTCGTAACTGGCCGCCGAGAACTACTCTACTCGGAAAGAGCCGGTAGTCTTTTGTTATCATATGTTTAAGATGTTTATGTGCGTGAATATTGGATCAAAACCGGAGAAGCGGTCGACGCTTGAGACCATCACAATATTTTTATCCTTTATTTCTATTAGCTATTAAATAGGTATACCCGTTACTCCGTAAATCGTCTATGAATACGGAGTATAGAGAAATAATGGCCTACCTAGCTCAAGCAGCCACGTCAACTCTGTTTACGGATACGGGGTGTATGCCTATTCGTCTCGTTTTACCATATCAAGGTCCGAAATCATGGAACATGTGAAAAGAAAACGACACCTGGCTCCACTCGGATTTAATTCACCCATCATGAGTTGTGATAGATCCAGCAACAGTGGACCATCAACAAGGTGGAACATGATAGTATTCGACAGCCCTCAAAACTTTGCCCTCTCAAGATGTAATAATACACGCCAAGCTATCCATCTCACCAGAACAGCTGGTAGGTTCTAGTACAGCCTACGTAACTGAGCCATTCCATCACCGCCCGCGGCTCTGGTTTGACTCATCCTCAGGGAGTGGCGTGCCTCGGGCCTGCCGTCGTTCTCGGTCTTGCTGCTATTGGTTCTCTCGTCAATACACTAACTATTCCGAAAGGCAATCCCAGGGCAGGCGGGACATACGGCATTCCACCTGGCTTCCTTGATAGAAGAATGCGTGTAACTGAGTGGGTTTGTGGCTTTCCTTAGTAAACCGTAACCATCCGGGGAAAAGCGGGAGTTGGATTTCAGGGGCAGGCAGAATTACGCGAATAAAACCCATGCCATACAAAACGCCGCGGCCGGCGCCATGATGGTCTGTTTCCCCCCCGTCTCTTAGCGCGTATGCCCTCGCAGAGAGACTGGCGACATACCCGGGGAGTGATGTTTCCTTTCGGGGCCATCTTGATATAGTCGGGTTGGTAGACTTATTAATGTGGACTGGCTTGGAGGACGACAAGACCGAGGAGGATTGAAGTTGTACACTAGCGTCGTATTTTACATGGTAGCTTCAAGCACTAAAAAAGGATCTAGAATGCGCTTGAATGATCAAACTGTGTATAGGTACGGAGTAAAGTGATGGGCTTCGGCTTTCGATGTACAGAACTTTTGACGAATGATTTGGTAGGGCGGGCGTGGTACCTGGTAAAGGCTGCTGCCAACTGGGTCCAGTCGGTCGCACCATACCTGCAGATGACAAGTTAGGTACCTACCTATCTAGATAGATGCCACCTAACAAACACTCGCGTTAGGTAAGCAGCTAGTTACCATTCACATGTGGTTTGAGATTGAGCCTGGTACGTATGTTCCGTTCAAGCCACCTTATCTCATTGTTCACGAACGAAGGCACGAGCAACCTGGTCTCTACTACGACACGGCACGACAAGTCGGGAACCATCATGACTTAGCTATCCGAAACGACGTGTCACCTCCGCAAACGACAGAATGTCCAACAACACGCTGTCCCTCCTGGGATGGATGTTCCTCCCTAATGTACGTGTCCCGCCGTCTGCCGCCTCGGGGTGGTTGGCCGGTGCAGGGGAGAGCCAAACCAGCTGCCCATGAGAGAACATCTGCTCACAACACCTGAGCAGCTCGTGTCCGGCTGGGTCCAGTCCATCTACTACGGCCTGACCATCCGCGCCGGCGACCCGCGCCCGCCCCCGAACTCGCCGCGCTGGCAGCTGCACCGCCGGCGCATCCACACCCTCGTCGTCGCCCTCTACCTGCTCTACACCATCTACGAGGCCGACTGGGAGCTGCGGCGCGGCGGTAGCTTCTACCAGTCCCTGGGCGTGCCCCTTGACGCCAGCGAGCGCGACGTCAAGAGCCGCTTCCGCCGCCTCGCCGCCCAGCACCACCCGGACAAGGTCTCCCACGCCCACGCCGACTCCTCCTCCTCCTCCTCCGCCGCCACCGCCGACGACTTCTTCATCCACCTCAAGACCGCCGCCGACGTGCTCACCAACCCGGCCCAGCGCTTCGCCTACGAGCGCTTCGGCCCCGACGTCGTCGGCTGGCGCCACTGCGCCACGCTGCGCGACTACGTCTGGCGCGGCCTGCAGACGCGCGTCATCCCGCACTACGCCGTCGCCGCCGCCGGCCTCTACGGCCTGGGCCTGCTCGGCTACCTCGAGTTCGGGCGCTACTGGCGCTGGGTGACGCTGCTCGCGCTCTGCGCCTTCGAGGCGCGCGCCGTCATGAGCCCGCGCTTCCCCCGCCTGGTCGGGCAGCTCGTGAACCCGCTCCTCGCCCGCTTCACCGCCCACCCGCCCTACCTGCCCTTCCAGGCCGTCGCCCTCGCCCGCCGCGTCGCCGTCGCCGTCTACATCGCCTTCGGCCAGCTCGGCCCCGTGCTCCAGGCCGGCCGCAGCCGCGAGGCGGCCGCCGACGAGCAGGCCCTGCGGCAGAACCTGGAGCGCCTCGAGTACGCGGTCCGGTCCCTCGACGCCGACGCCACCCGCCTCATGGAGCTCGAGATGGCGCCCTTCGCCGGCGACCCCGAGGTCGTCGGCGACATGCGCGCCAAGCTGAGGGAGTGGCTCGTGCAGAACACCATCCGCGCCGACCCCATGGTCAGGGATGCCCTGGGCAGGTCGCTGCAGAAGAGGAGGGTCGATGCGCCTGCGGGGGCGAGGGGTACGAGATGAAAAAAAGTGGTTGGTTACATGTGTGGCTTCTTTTTTTTTTTTTAGTAATATTCACCGGTAGATCAATAGAATACGCCAAACAACAAACACCTAATGTGGTGTTACATGGCCTGGTTTACTTGCTTATTGCATGTGATTCACCATACAAAACTCCTGGTGGGCTAAGCACTAAGTCATGCATCTAATGCTACCTGCCCACCCATGCTACCCGTATTACGCAGACTTCGCTTTTATATGCCACCATCACTGTATAGCCTACCCAAAAACATTAGATTCCTTCGCTCGCAATCAGTCCCGCACCTCATCGATCACCCAACTTGGCCCTCTCGGCTCAGAGTCGCTGTCGCCCCCTAGTCTCGATGGGGATCAGCACCATGGCGACGAAGGCGGCGAGGATGAGGACGGCGGAGAGGTAGACCGGGGTCGTCGTAGCAGCATCATCGTCATCCCCGCCGCCGCCGCCGTCGCCGTCGCCATTGCCGCCGGGGGCGTTGGCGGCGAGGAGGGGCGCGATGAGGCCGGCGACGCGGTTGAGGAAGCTCGCGACCCCCGTGGCGGCGCCGCGCACTGGGGCCGGGAAGATCTCGGGCGTGAAGGCGTAGAGCACGCCGTACATGATGTTCTGGCAGAAGGCCTCGACCGCCGTGAAGAAGAGCTGCGCGCCCGCCCCGCCCGCCCCGCCGACCGCCGCGAACAGGTACAGGAACACGGCCGACACCAGCGTCGACAGCGCCAGCGTGCCCCGCCGCCCGAGCCACGGCGACCGCCGGTCTACTAGATAGGCCGCCAGCAGGCTCCCCGGCACCCCGGCGATGGAGATGAGGGCGTAGTTGCGGTACGTCTCGGCGGGCGTCGCGGACGCCGCGCCCTCGGCAGCTGATACCTCGCCGCCGCCCCCGCCGCTGCCGTGGGACAGGTACTGCGGGAGGAAGGCGTTGAAGAGTGGGTAGCCCATGCCGATGGACGCCCAGCAGAACCAGATGAGCGCCGTGGTGACGCCCAGCTTGCGGTTCCGGAACAGCGGCTGGACGTGGCGCAGGGAGAGCGAGGCCAGATTCCGCCTGAGGACACTGCCGGCCGAGGCGCGGAAGGGCAGCGCGGCGGCGCCGGCTCGCTCCGTCCCGGCGGTGGTGGTGTCCTCGGCGTCGGCGACGGCGTCCAGGATGGCCTCGGTGAGCCACGTCTTCTTGCCGTTACGGTGGGCGATGCCGTGGACGACGGCGACGGCCTCGGCCTGGCGCCCCCGCGAGAGCAGGTACTTGGGCGACTCGAAGAGGCGGAACAGGGCGAAGCGGACGAGGAACATGGCGAAGGTGACGAGGCCGATGGCGGCGACGAACAGGCGCCACCCGCGGCCCGCGGGCCAGTGGCCGATGAAGTACCAGGCGAGCAGCGACGACGCGAGCTGGCCCACCGGCCACCACACCGAGAGCAGCGTCAGCAGCGAGCTCGAGGCGTCGGGCAGGAACTCGAGGAAGAGGGCGCCGTCGACGGGCAGGTTGCCGCCAACGCCGGTGCCCATGAGGCCGAAGAGGAGGCAGGCGGCGGGCCAGCTGGGCGCAAGGGCCGCCAGGGTGCCGAAGACGCCCGTGATGAGCAGCGTCAGGTTGAACGCGATGCGCCGCCCCATGACGTCGGCGCCCAGGCCCCAGAGCGCGCTGCCCACGCTCAAGCCAACGTAGAGGGAGCTCGTCGTGTACCGCACGCGCCGCTCCGTGACGTTGAACTCCTCAGAAAGTGACGGGAGGGTCAGCGAGACGCCCTGGGGAGGCCGGGTTAGCGAGACATGGCTATGAGACACGGGGGTGAACCTTGGGGTTTAATATGCCTGGTTTGGCTTACTTGCATCCAGAGGCTGCCAAGTCGTGAATCAGCTCAGGAACAGGAACAAGCAAGGCACACATTGTGTCCAGATCGGGCGGGAACTTACTTGTCGGCAAACCAGCCAAAACCGCACAGAATGAAGAGTTGCCAGTTATACCGTCCCATGCCGATATCCTGGATGGCCTTGTTGATGATCTTGGATTTCACTACAGGGTGCGACTAGTTAGCACAAATCCCCCCTTCATCTCCCCTCTCCCCGCAGGGAAGGGCCTCGGGAAGGGCCTCGGGAATGATGCTAGCTCACATTCATACTCGGTCCATCTACGACCCGGCTCGCCTTTCCGTATGTCCCGCCGTAGGCCTTCTATAGTGTACTCAGCGGCGTCCATCTGCAGCATGCCCTCGCCCTCGTTGTCGCTATTCTTAAAGGCGACGCCGAGGGCCGTCTCCTCGTCATCCAGATCGGCATCGGCGTCGTCATGGCCGGAGCCGTGCCGGTCCTCCTCGAACTCTGCCTTCCCGCATCTCGCGGAGTGGCTGTGGAGATGCGCCTCTTCCAGAGGCACCAGGACGTCGATGTAGTCATGAACGGACTCCTGCCGCGCGAATCGAGACCTGATAAACCGTCTCATCGCGCCCGAGGCTAGAGAATGTGAGTCTTTATTTTGTCTGCTTTTGCTTTTTTTTAAAAAATGATTTATTTAACTTTTAGCTTAAAGGCTGGTTCGGGTTCTCTTGTTGACCGGATCCATTGGAACGAGTCGGGTCCGTCGGCTTCACCTATTCACGAAACCAGGGCCGGTTCAAAGGCAATAAAATACCCGGAGGGGGGATATACAGTGTATGCTATGTCATGAGAGGATACGGCAGCGCTCGTCCAGCAATGCAGCACGCGAAATGGATATGGATGGTGCAATGGAAAAAAGAAATAAAGGAGTGGTGAGCAAAGACGCAATATGTCTTGGGCAAAGTGGCCACGTGATTCTCAAGTCTGGACGGACGACGTGGAAATACGCAACCAGGCACGGTACCGGCGTACGGCTCGTGACGGGGACGCTCTTCCAGCAGAGAGCACCGGGCCAAGACGAAACCCTGGAACCTGTCTCGTCTGCGCTGGGCATCCCCCAGATTCCATCCGCTGGGTTGCTGCAGGGGCCAGCAGGTCAGGGTGCAACGTAATGGCGGGTGATCAGCAAAGCCTGGCGTGGGATAAAAGTGGACGTCGTCACGCCGACACGGCGGTGCCAAACTCTATTTACGCACCCGGCCGCAATCGAAAGCGGGATTTGTAAGGTTATTGTCGCCGGCGATGCGCGAGATCATGTCGTTTGAATGTTGGACTAGAGATAAAACGTACGAAGCTTCGATTAACTGCTTGATGGGTGAAGAGGTGAATAAGTGCTAGGTATACCACACAGCTGATGGTGGCCTGTCCCCAGGGCCTTGTGGCACCTGATCCTAGCCCGGCGGGGGTACCGGGGGCGGCCTGTGATACGTACATGATACTTACGGTAGGTACCTTGCTTATGGGCCCAACTCCTGACGGGGTGGGGGTTCGTGGTTGCATTGGGTACACCACACTCTGCTCTTCACCGCATACCAAATCCATCGTGCAGCAGTCAATACCGACTTCGGTATCAGATATTACTTCTTATCAAAGGCCAAATAAGGTCTCGAGACCTCATACCGTCGAGAAAACATCCCACGATTCTTACTATTCTTTCCCTGAGAGAACAAGTGTTCAATATCCAACATTTACTTCCAGGTCACATTTTCTCACATGAGTAGGACATGAGGCAACCTCATTCAAACATCGCTACGATTGCATGCGCTGCCTCACGGGAAGACACTATGATAGACACATCCAGTATAAGATCCGGAACCCCTTCAACTCAATCCCGAGATGTCCATCCGTCTGGAAAGCCGGTGCCCGGTGTCCCTGGCACGGGCAAGAATCAACGAGAGGTTTGGCAAAGGGGCTGCTCTCAAAACCCCCACCGCAGAAAAAGGCACTTGTTCACGTTCACGCCTGCTAGGCTGGCTAATTGGGAGAGAGCCGCCAGAATCTCTCCCTTGACTAAATATTGCTTACTCCCCTTCCCGCCCCATCTCTCTCTCTCTCTCTCTCTCTCCCCCTTTTTTTTTTTCGTAAAGCCGCAACGAAATCGATTAGCTCGCCCGGACAACGTAGACAACTCACTCGCTCGCCATTGCAACAGAGGTGAAAAAAAGTCTCAGCAGACAGGGGAATCCAAAGTGTGGAGAAAATATAATATCGGTTTCAAACCATGTAAGCGAGTGGCGCTGACCTTGATCAAAAGGATCCCAGTTGCGTAGCGAGCACGTCGAGGAGAGGTAGAAGAAAAAGAAGAAAAGAAGGAAGAAAGAAAGAAAGAAAGAAGAGGCCCAGGCCTCCAACAAAAGATAAAAATAAATGAAGAAGAAAAACTAAACAAGACCAGTTGTTTTCTAAAGTTCCGGTCTTGAGGAGAATGGATGGATGTTTGTTTTCCAACTCCAGGGCGAGCCGTCCCCCCCTTTCTGGCATCTTAATTCATTCCCGCGGAATATCAACGGACCCCGAGATCCGGGCGCCGGTGGCTGTTCCACGGGGAGCAGGATGAGAATGAGGAGGATGGCGGCCCGCCTGTCCCGGCTCCGGCGCCGAGTTGGAGCGCAGCCGCCGCCAGAGCACGTGGTCGACGTCGCAGACGGCCTCCATGACGAGTCGCTCCTGCTGCGGCGAGAGACGCACGAGGTCAGCCCGCGAGACCCATCCCGGCCCCCCGTCATCCGTCGCCGCGACCGCGACCGCGGCGGCCGTGGTAGTGGCCGTGGCCTTGGCCTTGGTGGTGGTGGTGGTGGCGGCGACAGAGATGATGGCCGCCGCTGCCGCCGCCGCCGCCGGCGTCTCCAGCGACGTCTTGTTCTTCAGGAGCGCCATCAGGTCGTCGACCTCGCGCGCCTTGCGCGGGCCGTCCAGGTGGTGGGACCGGCTCCCCGCGAGCTTGAAGGCGACCAGGTCCTTGAGCGCGAGGTAGGGCACCTCGCCGTACGGGAGGTTGCAGACGACCGGCGTGCGGGGCGGGAAATAGGGGTACTGGGTGGCCGCGGTCAGGATAACGACGCTTGGGGGGAAGAAAAGGAAAAGAAAAAAAAAAAAAAGGGGGGGGGGGGGGGTTCGGATGACGGGGGCAATCAACTTTCGTCTAAAAAGAGATTGGTTGCAACGTACGTGATTCTGGGGGCAGAACCTGACTTGGATGTCCTGGCCTGCAGGGCTGTGATAGAAGAGAGCCGCCTCGCCGGCCCGTCGGAAGGGCGAGTTGGGGGGAGCCCGCGCCAGCAGCGTGGCCGTGAGCTCGACGGGGTGCACGTTGGCGATGAAATCAATGTTCTGTGGGGAAAGAAAGAGGAAGAAAGAACGATGTCAGCCTGGTGTTTCATTCATTTTCCCGGCTTTTTTTTTTTTTCGGACGCTTAAGCTTTGCAACCAGCAGGAATGGATTGAGGGGGGGGAGACGGGAGATGTCGCTCTTACATCCGTTGGCCGGTGGTCGGGGAGGTAGAACCACAGCGCCAGGCCCCCGACGACGGCGAGCTTCGTCTCCGCCGCCAGGTCCGAGATCTGCTTGACGACCTGGACGACGTTGCAAACAGCGTCCTCTAGCTCCTTCAGCGTAACTGTCATTTCCGGCCCGGATATACGCAGGAGCACAGTGTAGGGAGAAGCCCAAAATCAAAAGAAGGGGGGGGGGGGTGCTGAGTAAGCCCGAGGCTCGTGGTTGAGTTGGGATGTTGGCCGGCACGTTCGGGCGGGTGCTCGCAAGTTGGGTCTTCAAGAGCACGCCTGCGGGCTGTCTTGGTGCGGATTTTCCCTGTCCGAGTTGAATTGAAGGTATAAAATGCAGGGAGAAAGGAGCAGTATGGGGAGTTACGCAATGAGACGAGAAGACGTTCGAGTCTCCTCTCGCGATAATGGAGCGCCGTCCGGTGGTGACGATGTAAGAGAACGCTAGCGTTTTTGTCACCTTCGGCCCCGACTATAGCTTTCCCAACTCGCACAATCCTGGCTAGCCGCCGGCAAGCCCGACGTAATTGAGCTAATAATCCGTTCTCTCTTTCCCTCCCCGAGGACGGGCCTATGAAATCTGCCTGTCAAGAGCAAGGTTGGTGTGGTGAGAGATGCCCGATGCTCGCCTATCAGACACTAAAAACCGATCGAATCGCTCACCTGTTCCTGATGAAGAGACTGTGAATCTAATATTTGCTATCCCTGCTGGAGGAGCAACTAGTTCGAACCAGATCCAGTCGGGCGCGGCCTGATTATCAGCAAAACTGGATAGCGAACGAAGAGGGTTTCGCCGGCCCGTTCGCTCTGGGACCGCCGAGACAGATCAAGGTTTCGCGGCCGCCTTTGACCTGCATGACTCGGCGTTGAGAGCAAGAACCACACGGAGGGCGGGATCGTCGGCATGGGAGAGGCCATTCCCCTTCAAATGAATTGAGTTTTTTTTTTTTTTTTTTCACCAACTGTCCCCCAAAATCCAGAACATCACCCCATCTTTCACATGTCGCGAAGTTTGGGGAAAACGGAGCTAGGTAATGTCGGACAATCTAGAAAGAGGACCTGCACCTCTAGAGCACGATCTTCCTTTGTCAGCGACACGGACTCGCAGATCGAGCGCCTGGTTAGCTCTCTGCGGGTTACGGCTAGCCGTATGGTCCGACGGGAGCGACGGGGCGGGCTTGATAGCGTCACTATTTGGACCGTGTGAAAATTCCGTGGAACCCTATTGCGTTGGCTAAGGTGCGTGGTCTGAACTAGAAGATGGCCTCTCCACTCTGCCTCCTTTACATCAAATCCTCAATGGCCCCTAAGTGGTTGTCTTCCGCTGGGCGCATGAGTAGTGTGTAGACGCGCGGAGTAGGGATGCTGGCTGTTGTATTGCCATGCCATCATTGGCCCCAATGTGCTCTATAACCTCGCATCTGAAATAACCATGATTCTTGCTCACACTGCGCTTAGAGTTCAAACAGTGCCTGGGGAATGTACTTAGTGCCAGAGTGGTAAGGCGAAGTGCACGTGATCAGGCCGAATGCGAGGTCGAAGGTCAAAGACGCCGAACGGGCAAGGTAAAACCCGGTTTTTTAAAAGTATATCGATTTATGTATGGCCTGCGAGGGCGGACGCACGGCGGGCAGGGCCCGGAGGTAAAGGGCTAGCCCACAAACGGCTCTGCCCGGGTATCAGACGTTGAGAATATAGAGTTGCAGCAGGGACGCAGAAGAGACTGGTACTGCAGAGTAGATACAGTTACGGAGAGACACCAGGGGGACGCAAGAACGGCAGTGATCATAGGAAGTTTTTGCCCGGCTGCGGCTCGTACTAGGGCCGGGAATAGCCTGCCCTAGAACTAGAGGAGTACGGTCTTAACCTATATGTTTACAGGATAGATACTAGTATGGCTACTAAGCGTCCAAGGCAATACTAAATGCCCAGCCCAGGCGGAATATTGGCAAGGTAGCCGTAATTCCGACTTCTTCGCTATACAATTCGTGATATCGTCAAGGTGATAGATAATCCGTACCAAGTCAACTAGAGTGAAACCAGTACGATATATCGATTCAAAAACTATAACTGCTAACGTTAACATAGTTACTTGAACATTCGAATCCGCTAAGATATACACTCTGCAAGCTGATTCCCGCCCCCAGCACGAATGCCGTTTCCAAAGTTTGCTTATGCCCATATATATCTTGCCCGGACGCCCCTTGCCCCGATTGCCGACAGAATGAAGACGTCTGGCACGCTCAAGAAACGTAATCATACAAAGACCAACCTCGGTCATAGTAATAACAAGGTAAATGAGCGCTAGTCGGCGGGCCCGTCGGCGGCCCTTCCTCCAGAATGTCATAAATAGATATCACTGCGCCCATTGTATCCTCAGAATTCCGCGACCATCGTATTTCCACGGGCCGCGGTCCAAAAGTCTCCACGTCTCCTGACGATGGTGTATTGGTAGTTGTGGGTGGGGTAATATGAGGTGCAACGTTAGTTGATGAATCGAATGGAGTGTTGGAAGCTGTAGACAGCCCATTCCATACCACCTCATTCCAACGAGGCCGCTTCCAGTACTTGAACCGCTCAGCACGTGTCCTTCGTAGGCGGCTACGGCGAATGTGGTGACTTCGGAAGAGAATCTTCAACTACAATAATACTCCTTCGTCATCACCGTGCGTGGATTCATCCTCTTCCCAGTCGACTTCGCCGGCTAAAGCCTCAGCCTTTCGCTGAACCTCGGCTAAGCCGCTTAGTTCAACAACATAGTCTTTATCTTCTAGAGCACGCCTGACAAACTCCCAGCCTTCGTTTCGATAGGCTGAGATGATAGGCGGGCTGCAAGCGCTGCAGGAAGGGTAGGACTGTCCTTTAATGATAAGATTCTGGAATCTGTTGAGGAACCCACGTATTTGATGGGGTACGATGCCTAAGGCATACTCATCATTTGTGTCGAAATCTTGAGAATTGGTAGTCACAGTCGTCGGGGCCGGCGCATGATGTCCTAAAGGGTGTTGCAATAAACTAGTTAGGAGCTCCACGAGTAGAGCAGAGGCAATGGCCGCGATACCCGGCCGTGTGACGGTGCATTGCTGGTCAAGAGTCAAATCCTTCTGCGACTATACCATCGTCAGTAACGGGCTCGGATTCCAGAAGAGGGTTGCCTTACATCACCAGGCGCAACTACATCATTACAGAAGTAGCAACCCAAAGTACCCTCACTGCCATCCTTAGGCTCAGCACCATGCCTCATGACCACGTACGTATCGAAGCCGAGCGCTGCATTCATGACGATCTTTCCAGCAGCTTTACCCATCACTGTCGGAAGCCATCGGGATTCCCGGCTGTCCATGAGCAGGAAAACTGCATCATGTTCGTCTATCAAAGTCTTCAACTTTTCAAAATCGCTTCGAGTCCTGTCTACGATTGGATGGCCAAGCATCGGAACAGATAGAACCTCCCCATGACTATCCACGCCGGGGTAAATCTGTTTGAGGGCCGCCGCTGCTCTGGTCGCTTTCGGCGCTCCCCCATTAAGGCAGTCGTCGTATACGAAAAGAGGCTGTCGTACTGGGTTCGAAAAAGATACGGCGCCATAGTCGACAAATGTGATCTTGCGGACGCCCCAACCCATTAAGTTTCTTGACACATAGCTGCCAAGCGTCCCGGCACCAAGAAGCAGGCACCTAGTGTTTTTAATTGCATCGAGGTTGAGGTCTGGTGAGATTCGCCATTTCATCAGTTTCAAATTAAGATCCACTGACTGGTCCGCAAGACGGGCTGGGTCCATCGACTCTGCGAGGCTGACCGATCTCGCAGTTAGCTTGTTTGCCTGATTGCGCTCCCAGCCGGTGGCTTTGGGCATTGTAGATAACACTAATTCGTCAACTTGGTCTATGTATAGGGACATCGTAATGCTGCGAGCTTCATGCCTGCGCGACTGGATATCGCGATAACATAAAATTTGAACTTCGCTAAGTTGATATCTCTGTCTCACTAACATCAACAGATTTCTTAGTGGCCAGGCGGGGTGTTCTTCATATGACGAGGGGTCTACAAAGGCCACGTATCTATCTTCTTTGGGAACGCCGAGAAAGAAGCCAGTCTCGAAGTCGCGTAAGGAACCAACCTCCCAGATATACCCGATGTCCTCAGAGGGGATATCGAGGCTGGCAGAAGGCCGCTTGCCTCGGGCTTTCTTGGCCAAGAAAAAGCCATACTCTCGATTATCGACGGAGTACCGCCACGTGCCCACTCGTTCAACCAAGGCAGTACTTTCGGCGGGCGTCAAGTGTTGTATGTCACCTCTGCGCTTCCATGCAGGGTCCGAAGGGAGGGTTGGGAACCCGAACCAGTACGTCATACGATATTTCTTTAAATCGGCGTAGGACAGGATGATGTACGAAGCGAGTAGAGACGGGACGGAGTATATGGTGCCATCTTTAATAGCATCCCATATCTGAGTTGATCAATACATAATCGATACTACATCGAACAGTACAAGGCCCTACCTGGCGAGCGGCATTGTTGAGTATCTCAACCTTGTCTGCCTGTCTAAAGGCTTCCATGGTATTGGTGTTTCTAATGATGCCCTCAGCTCGTACGGCGTTGGCGGGAACACTACGGAACGGGCCATTACATTAGCCATGGAAGAGTAGACTCGAGCGTGAGGGATGCGCAGACAGGCCGGCTTACGTGGTGCTAGTAAGGGCACTAGCCAGCACTTGCATCTTGACGCTATCGTCGGGATTCACGCCGAGCCGAGGCTCGTAGAGGCCGAGGACGGGACGTGCCGAGTCGCTGAGCTTATCATGGTCAAGTTTGGAAGCGAACAAAGCTGAGTAAAAGGGCAGCTCAATCTCGGATGAGAACGGCGCGAACTTTAAGGTAGTCATGGCAGCTAAGGGCTCGCTCTGGGGCGCGAGGTTGGGAAAAGCGAGGGATTGCGTTTGGAGCAACGGCTCGTGGTAATGCGCAGACGGCAGACCGAGGGGAGAATGAGGATTGTTGGGCGGTCCAGGGCGGACGGCGCCGGGCGAAGTCGAGTTAGAGCCTGGCTATAGATAAGATGGGTGAGTCTGGATCGGGGACGTCAACTGGGTTGGAAGCGTTGGGGGCGTTGGGAGCGTTGGGAACGAGCGCAGTGGGAGCGAGGGTGGAAATGGGAGTGGGAGTGGGAGTGGAAGTGGAAGTGGGATGTGAGACGGCGAGGGCGACGGCGACGGCGACGCTCACGCGAAGGAGTACCATAGGTTAGTTAGTACGGTGGGGGTTGGACGAGGTGAGGGCGAGGCAGGAGGTACCGTACCCTTTCAATTATAGGTCGTTGTATCCGAGCAGTCAGACACTGCTAACCCAGGGCAGTCCATGTCCGCCCACGTAACTGCCTGGGCATTTATCCAGGGCCTGGAACAGGTGGAACAGGCGGCACCCGACGAACGATGGACAACGACCAACGAGCCCGTCGCGAGGCCGTGGACAGGGCGACAGGCCATCTGACGGTGTCCACTGCATCCCATGATTCCAAAAGAGGAGGTCACGCGCCGCACATGATCTGTACCTATACTACAGATCAGAGGGCGGGCGGTGCTACCTTGCCTGAAGCTCTGCGATGACGTGACCCGAGTCGGCACCTACCGGTACCTTAGTCTAGGTAGCCCAACTGCTCTACTGTACTACCTACCCCGCGCAACACCCGAGCGTCGGCGGGGCACATGCTGTAGCTCCAGCTAATCTATCTGTTACGACCTGTACGGCGCTCTCGGTACGAATCGGGCAGGTGGGGAGGGGCTTAACGCTTAACGCCTCCAAGCGCGACAGAAACGCGTCCCCGTGCCCGATGCTACTGAATTTATCTCGGGCACTTAGACCGGGCAATCTCAGTTGGCAGGTATATTACATACCGATTTGGGTCTCGATAGCCGAGGCCTCGTGCATCACGTGTAGCCCTCTCAAAACGCCAGGGATCTGTTTATTAAATTGTCATAAAGATGCTTATAGGAATTTGTGGCGGTACGTAAACGTATCGTTCCCACCAGTCATCTCACGATAACCTCCTCCCCCCGTCAAACTTTCCTGGAGCTGACAGTCTCAAATAATAATAATAGCGAGGTGCGCCGGGAAGACGACAGTGGCACAATACCTTGTTGAGCACCATGGTTTCAAGAAGCTGTATCTGGAAAACCCGAAGCCCGGGCAGGCGCAAAACGGACTATTGCAGCCCGAGACCAACGGCACGCAGCCAGCCCCTGAGCGTCCCGCAAGCACAGCGGCAGAAGAAGATGGCTGGGCCGCCACGAGGGATCTCGCGGTCCGGCCCAAGAGAGCGGTAGCGCTGCCGTCGTATACCTTTGCGAGCGCGGGGGACCTCCTGGACTTCGTGACGAAGCACTGGCGCTCGCGCTGGGTGACGACGGACATCCACAGCGAGGCGGTCCTGGACGCCCTGAGCCGGCGCCCCTTCTTCATCCTCATCAGCGTCGACGCCCCTGTGACGGTGCGGTGGCGCCGGCACCGGGCGCGCCGGGAGCCCGCCATCAGCCTCGAGGACTTCGTCGCCGAGTCCGACGCCCACCTCTACGACCCCGAGGCCGGCGCCCTCCCGCTCATGGCGCGCGCCGCCATCCGGCTGCTCAACACCGCCGACTCCCTCGCGCACCTGTACGCGACCCTGGGCAAGCTGGACCTGGCCGACGGCGACCGCCTGCGCCCGAGCTGGGACTCCTACTTCATGGCCCTGGCCTCCCTCGCCGCGCGCCGGTGCAACTGCATGAAGCGCGCCGTGGGCTGCGTCCTCATCGACGGCAAGCGCCGCGTCATCTCCACCGGCTACAACGGCACCCCGCGCAACCTCACCAACTGCATGGAGGGCGGCTGCCCGCGCTGCAACGCGGGCGACGCCGCCAGCGGCGTGTCCCTGGCCACCTGCCTCTGCCTCCACGCCGAGGAGAACGCCCTCCTCGAGGCCGGGCGCGAGCGCATCCGCGACGGCAGCGTGCTGTACTGCAACACGTGCCCCTGCCTCACCTGCAGCATCAAGATCGTCCAGGTCGGCATCAGCGAAGTCGTATACAGCCAGGGGTATAGTATGGACCGTGAGACGGCCCGTGTCTTCTTATCCGCTGGGGTCAAACTAAGGCAATTCTCCCCAGTGAGTTGGCTTACCCCTACCGTGAATCAATAAATAATGGCTGCTGACAAGGAACATAGCCGGCGGATGGCCTGATACATTTAGAAATGATGGAATAATGGATGTGAATTATAATACCACTTCATTCTCGCCCCTACAGAGAAAACAGTCACGGGAATTGACGTCTTGTTATGCCGGAAGGGATATGAATGCTAGAATAATAAATTACCAAGGTAGACTGCTCAGGGATAATAATTGAGTATGCGGTTTGCTTATATGGGCGCTGCTACGGAATTAAGACCGCATGGACAACAAGTGAGATAGGCTACTTATTTGTAGGCCAGTTCGCTGGATATTATGGTTGGGCATGTTTCGTCAATTCACGTTGACATACACGCGTTCCACGTGCGTAATTAGTAAACGGATTTATTGTTATTGACATTATAGAAAAGCTCGTGGTAAAGCCTGTTGGGTATTGATCAACAATATTATCCATAGCTAAGACCCTCGTGCAGAAAGCCGGCTGGATAATGTATACATCTGGCAACGCGGTTGATGCATCATCTTGCCAGGATTCCCTCCCGTCCTCATTAAACTGAATCCGAACATTGGTGGTTGAGATCGGTCAAAGCGTCCAGTGGGTAACATGGTTTTGCGGTATTCGAATAGTGGTATTGGGGGACTTAGATGGCGGTCGGCTCAGGTCGGCTGATCCTCTGGTATGCCTCACTGGCTGTCTCCCCTAGTTTCCGGTTTTTTTATAAGCATTGTTTATGGGCCGAGAGCTTGCTTCTTCGCCTTGTTCTTCTTGACAAGCTTCGAGATAAACAGAGCAAGCAGACCAACACCGACGATGAAAACGATGGCTAGTAAGCCCAGCAGTCAGCACAAGTTCGACCGACAATTTGTTTCCCCCCACTAGCCACAACATATGAGTCGACGACGCAGTACTTACCAAAGACAACAACGACACCAGCCTCCTTTTGGGCCCCTGTAGTACTCAATTAGTTTCCACGATTATCTCGTGTAGCCAGTACGATCGACGGGATTTCGAAAAGGTCAAGCTAGCGGTCAAGGAGTGCTTACAGTTCTCGCGGCGAACAAGCTGGCTGGCAGCGTCGCGGGCGACAATGGCGGTATTTATGACAGGCATTTTGATGTGCTATTGGGAATCAGTACGCCTGTCGAGCGGTAGATGAAGTTGTGACAATGAGCGGTTTGTGGAAGCAATTGCGAGGCCAGGCAATGTTATGAGAGTTTCCCCAGCTCGATTCGAATACGCGAATTCATACAGTGAGGTGCATCCAAGTTTTTGTACAGCCCTCAAGTCAAAAGTGGTGTGCCACAGAGCCCAATTCTTGCGTTGGGTCTGCGCAAGCGCGTCGGCCCGGCAACTAGATTTAGGTGTATGCACTTACATGAACCGAGTTCAGCGACCGTAGAGTGCCAGGGGTGGACGAAGACAAGGCGATTGAGAGGGTTGGGAGGGAGTCTGTTCTGCGAACAACACGAGCCTTGGTTAGAAGTGGGAAACTTGGAGCTGAGCCTGCGCAAGGACAAGTGAGTTGAGAAAAGAAAAGGAAGAGAGGAAAGAGTAAAAAGCGGCCCGGGTGGAAAGGAAGTAATAATATTATTAACTGGAGAAGCTAGCTTCGCCGTAGCTCTCAGTCGAGTCAAGTCTGACAGGAACAGTGGTAGCGGACATCTGGAGGGTGCTGAGAGAGCCCATGCAACCACTGAAAAGCTTGGTTTCTTGGCTGATGTGGGAGCGACAGGGGGGACGCTGGTAGCCGGGCAGGGAGCTGTTTTTTCCCTCGCCAGGTTCTCTGCCAGACTGCGGCAGGACTGCAGCCTCTGCGCGATTTTGTCGACGAAGGGCAGATTATAGCTCGGCCAACCAGCGAAGGGATTGGTTGTCATCAAGGCCCAGTGCGGGGAGCGAGATACAGTGCGATACCCCAATAGGCAGTGGGAACAAGATCTGCCATGGTGCTATGGGGGATGCGACGGGGATTGCAAGGCGATTAAAGTCGCGCGAAGAAGGCCGAGACTATCGGGCCAGAGACGAAAAGCCGGGCATAATCAAGACGCGGCGAGGCCGAGCTACATAGTACTTACCAGCGATTGCCAGGCGGCACCGGTGGATTCTCAAAGAACGATCGGGGAAGATGAGGGCAGATGGTCGCTGGCTGGCGAGGGCAGGAGAACGCAGATTGACTAGATAGACCACGAGACAACGGCTAAGTCCCGAAGCCTCGATGCTGCGGGATGTAGATAGTAGATTGAGATTGAAGTCGTAATGACGAAGATGGTTGAAGTTTCGAGAGCTCCCCTCCCGGACAACAGGTAGCAGGAGCACAGGCGTGGGGCTGTTTTATCGCGCCATGGGTCCATTGGCGAGTAAGAATCCTGGAAGGGGCCGAGCTCTTCCGCACCGCCATACCGCTTTCGTCGCTGCCTAACCGTTTACGTGCTTACCACCACAGTGCTCGGCACGCATGCCCGCACTCAATATTAACACAGTGTTGCGGAACATGTGCAGGTGGAGCGGCAAGGGTACGTACCGCTTCCTGTGCGGCATTTCTACCTGTAGGGACGTGCTTATCCCTCACCTTGCACGCCCTGTTGGGCCAGGTTCCATCGTCGCATGCCGCCTGTCGAACAACGCAACTCAGCCTGGACAGACCTCGGGTGGAGTTCTTGCTTGGGCTGCAGCGCCCATCTATTATGTAGCAGTACTATCGTTAGCTGCCCTTACAAGTTCAGGTATTATCCCTCGAACGGAGTAGGTAATCTGACTGTAAATTGCACTCGGCATCGCGGATTGTCTTCGTGTCGACCTCGAGCAAAGACATCGAGAAGAATCCAAGACTCTCGGCTTTCGCTGCGCCTTGATCACCAGTGGCGTGACCCGTCTCGGCGCTCATGCGGCATCAATTCCAATTAGGTATCCGGCCCTCGACCAGTTGAGCCCGTTTGACATTTGTGGCGCACCCATGTTTCCGGAATCTGTTTACCGCTGTTTGGTAAAACCCCATACACGTGATCCTGTTCTCGGCCTACCGGTATCTGAGTACGTCAATACTGGTCATCGCGGTAGAGCTGCGGGGACGACTGTTCTATATAGGGAACCAAGACGTCCATCGTTTCTACTTCTATGAGCGCCCTTCAACTACCTAGACTATCATTGAATATCAATTATAAGTGCTTGCTACCCCCATTGACGCCAGATATGCCCGATGAAAAATTGGCCATTCGAGAGTCGCTTATGACCAGTGTTTACGTACGTGCCCAATTGATTCTATAAGCTGCTAGTGAAGCTGGCAACTTTCTTCGCCCTACGGACCGAAGGACATGAGCACGTAGCTACTGTAGGCAGTACACAAGGTACTACCTATATGGCTTGTTTATTAAACAGCTCTAGCTCTTGGCTGGAACTCTAGCGACTGGGAGATATGGTAGCGCTTGTAATAGATGTTTCAGACAGACAGTCTACTAAATCTGTTATACGTATACTTATCTCATC
Source organism: Xylaria palmicola (assembly GCA_022385595.1). Classification (NCBI taxonomy): domain Eukaryota; kingdom Fungi; phylum Ascomycota; class Sordariomycetes; order Xylariales; family Xylariaceae; genus Xylaria; species Xylaria palmicola. Next base: position 328,794 of record MU281346.1, read on the forward strand.
TTCATTTAATACTCTAATGGATTAGGCTCTATACCCCATAATAACCATCATATCACATCACCTCTAGCAAACTTAACAACCCACCCGGCTCAAGAATCAGCTATACAAGTACGAAGTACGTACCGCTGGCGAGGCAGCGCCGCGGGTTTCATTTAACAACAATTCCGGTCGTTCAAGCTTCAGGTTCTACCAAGCATGTTTTTTAGCTCAAGGTCGCAATCTTCGATGAACCCACATTCTCAATCCGGAATGCGCACGACCTACCGTAGGCCGGTAACTAACGATACACTAGACGGCGAGTATACTCCACCGGGTGGGAAGACTGGGTGAATGGTCGGAGATTTCGATTTCGAAAACAGGCGAGGCTAAATATATCGAAGATCGTAGGACACCATACCACACATGGGTTACTTAGACTCACGATAAGTTCACGGAGGGGAGGAGGAGGAGGAGGACCCTGATGCCGACTTAACTCCAACACTGCGTATGTCGGCCGAGGATCCTGAAACCAGTGAATTGGTTAATCGAATTCGACATATTACAGCATACGTAGTATTTACCACGGCGTATCACGGACATCTGCTCGCTTGCTCGCTCTCAGGGTTGGTGCACGTGCGGGTCATCCTTCTCTTTGAGCGATGGCTCAATTTTTTCTCTTCGCCCAAATAGAAGCGTCCCCTACTATACGCACGTACTAAAGGCGCGAGCTGTCGATAGGGCTTCGCATCCAATTTGAGAAGAAACCCGCAAAAGCCGATGGGTACGATGGGGTCCTTGCCGCGTGCGAGACTTGTTTTTTTTTCCCACGAAGAGAGAGAAAATGCAGGGTTGTCCCCCCCCCCCCCCCCACGTCGTCGAGGCCCCGAATGACACGGGCCGACAATTGGTAGATTGCGCACTGACGAAGCTCGACGCCGGCGCCCTGCTAGGTTGGGAGGAACGAAATTGGGGGCCCCGTCAGTGGACGACTAGAGACTAGGAGGTAGTTAAGCACGAGGGCAAAAGTGGATTTAAATAATACGTGCGTACTCCGTACAAGTACTTAAGACGTCTGGATGGATGGAAAAAACGCTTCTTCGCACTAAATGACGAGCCCGATATTAAAACAGCGAAGTAGACCCGTACGCTACAGGTGCACTTGATAGTTGTAGTCGTGCTTATAGCGGACTTCGTAGACATAAATATGTATGAAATCATTCCCGGCCCAGATAGCACATATTTTGTTCCCTGACTTATATACGTGGCTTTTATATTTCATTTGGCTTGTATATTCATTTGCCTGTATATTCACAACGCTTGCATGTGTACGCCCTCTATCCGGTGAAGCCGAAAAGACCGGCTGTCTATATGCGATACATACCCAAAGACACCTCTTGGCATTTGGAAAGCCACCACTCAAAACCTCGTCTCCAACTTCGACGTTCGCATATCCATTGTTGATATGCAACATTCCCCGACCTCCGCCATCTTCATGGTCCCGTAAAAGCCCATTCGCCGCATCATACAGACAATCGATAATCTCGCAAGTATAAACCGTTCACGATATCGGTAGGTGGCCGACGTGCGCGAGCGCGAGTGCACATTGCGCCTATGTAGAATTCTTGTCGTTTATAGCTTGGCCGTCTCGGCGAGCTCACCGACCTTGAGCTTGGCGCCATACTTCTCGAGCACGTTCTTGCCGTGGTATTTCCAGAACTGCTTGGTGACGTTCTTGCCGGCCATGCGCTTCAGGATCTTGGCGCCGCCCGGGTGCTCGTCGAGAAAGTCTGCAGCGAGGCAACGAGGGCGGCCGCGTTAGCGGAGAGCAAAGAACTCGGTGATGATGGGGGGGTTGATGGGAGAGAGGGGCTCGTCTCTACTGACTCGTGATGTCGTACACGCCGTTGTCGACGATGATGTACATTCCATTCTGCTCGTCCTTGTGCTCCCCGACCTCCTTGGCTGTGAACGTCTTCGACATGTTGGCTGGCTCGGCGATAATTGGTCCGGAGAGGGCTGGTGGGCGCAGGGGGGCGATTCGGGTCCTGCCGTGTAGCGGATAAAATTGTAGCTGTATCGTATTATCTAGAGATTAGGAACCTCAGTTAAGGGGCGACGATGTGTAGAGCAGAGTAGGTATTTGGGAGGCTTCGGTGCTCGGTACTTGTCTTCCCCAAACAACCAAAGAGCCTCGGCTTTGGACTCAGCAGCGCGGAGAGATTAATTATCTTCAATATCATTGGCCTCGTGGTTTAAGTGGAGACGCCTAACATGTACTAACCTGGCCGGTCTTAGCGGGGTACTGCGCTAGGGCTAGTCAAATCTGGGAAGATTCCCCAACGATCATCGTTAGGGCCTTTGAATTACAATGAAAGCACGAAGTCAATATAAATCTACAACGTATTCTATTCGATTCATGTCGTATAGTAAGTTGACGGCTTACCATCGAGTTCAACTCCTTCTGCCCTAAGGACATTTCCTTGTCTATCCACTTCAGTTGTCCCTTGCCTCTCCACTTCAGTTCAATTCGGCCTGGATACTCCATTTCGACACAACCGGTCACGCCCAATGCTTTCTCGAACTACGCAGTGATGCTGCGAAGTTTCATCTCGGATGTCGTAGTTCGATATTAACGTCTAAGAAGTCGTGTTGCTCTCGAGGTTGGGTGCGCTGCCTAGTAGCAATATTAATCACCGTGGCCAAGGATACAATCTAGCACAACAGACTCACATATTATTTTATGGCGGTGCAAAGGCTCGACGACGATAGTACATCAATGTGTTGCCCGTCTATGGCCGGTGACCACTCGTTCCTCATGCCGTCTATGGTATCGTGAATTCATAAAGGTCCGGTATGCCAACATCAGCGACAGTATCTCGACGAGAAGAGACACGAGGCTAGTGACCACGGTCACGATGTCTTCCAGCGCGATAGGAGACATCAGTACTCCGTAGGTATTGGTAAATCAAAGTCAAAGTCTGGGCTTGAATGGTCCGTCCAGCGTTCGCTGCTTAGCCCACATGGTAATCTAGCGCCAGAGACATTGCTGTTGACATTGGATTTATATAGTCACGGTTGCTACCTCTGGATATTGAAGGTTGCATCGGTGGTCCAGTGGGCGTCCCGGGGCCGTAAGTACATATCCCGCAGGTCGAGTGTGTGAGTCCCAATCAGAAAGCAAGAAGAGGTAATGGAACCAGCACTAGTCTAAGAAAGCTGGGTCTGATTGGAGGCACCTATCAACAGGTGTGGCTGAGCCTCCAATGTAGGTAAGCGGCAGGGCAGTCCGAAGGAGAGAACCTGACTCGGCCTTTGGGATTGATGTCCTTGCTTTCTACCAAGGCGGCTAGCACTTGCGTAAAGGAGTGCTAGGCGTCCTGACATGTAATCATCATATGTACCCTCCATTTTTCTGCATATCCTCCAGGTTCCACTGCATATCCTCCAGGTTCCACTACATATCCTCCAGGGTTCCACTACACTCTCGAGCGAACGCGTCCTCGCCGGAGAGACCCTTGACCAATGCGGACGACGACTTTTCGTATGTAGGCACATGCATGACACAGCGGTGCAGGCCATTGGCAGCCTGCGATCCCGGGCAAAAAGATCTACGGCCTGTACTCTATATTTCGCGTTCGCGGTCTGCGTGTTCGGTGCCACATGGAATAGTGAACACATAAGGCAATTCTTTATTCCTAAAAAGTTGATTCAGGACGGTACCTTTGAAAATCTTACTTTCCCCATTGCCAGATACAAAGGCTATGCAATGGTGGCACTGGGGTAGACTTGCGGGCTAAGAATTACGACCCGAAGCTCCGTTGTTTGTATGATGGCCGCCTGTAGACATTGACCATGTGGATGATGATGGCGACATGCTGCCAAATGGTTGCCTTACTAGAAAAGAAAACATGGCGGTTACTCAACTCCTGCTCGAGAGCGATGCCAACGCACCATACTAACTGTATCCGACGCCGGTGATCATCGCTGCGGAGGAGGGGAGACTCAGCCTCGTCGAGCTCTTGCTTGCCTAGGTAAGGTGCGGGCACCAGGAAATTAGAATTCATGCGTGGCGGTGCAAACACTTGATGACGTCCTCAAGAGGAGACGTACATATTGCACATCAGGCAGCGAGCGCATATGTGTGTGTATATATATATATGTCTACTTCTGCCCCCAGCCATGAAACTCCAACGTCGTCCACCAACCCAGCCTACGAACAGCGATATGAGGGCCGCAATTTCAACTTGAAGCAATCCTTACTTCCATAAGCGATTTGTCAACATCTATGTGGGAGAGTGTCCGACTGCGAACGCCATGGAGAGCTTGGACACGCACTACCCATGCCAGGGATTCGAATGCTCGGGAGAGGCACTCGCCTCTCAGACAAAGTCAGCACCTCACTGGTATAATTAGGGGCAAAAGGCCTAATCATGTCAAGCATTTCTCCCGTAGATCGGGGAATGGTGAGCTAACTACCACTCAGCTACGATGGTATGAGGGTAGACTGCTTCGACAACGGGGCACCACGCAACATGTCATCATACTTTCCTGTGTTGCTTAATAGTTCTCTCTGGAGAGCCAGCGACATGTCCAAACACCGGTGCAAGCTTGCTCAGCCCCAGTGGCTGATTTTTCCCAGCAGCAGATGCGGCTCATGATGAGGTTTAGTGTAGTAGAATGATACGGGAGCGTGTCATCTTTGAAGTCCCTTTCTGCCGAAGTAGTCACAAGACGTCCGTCACCGAGGGTTATCTTGACCACACTAGCATTGCTTGTTGACGAATTTATTTCAATATAAGGTCATATAAATATGTATAGGTGTCTAGTATACTGTTCGTAGTCCGGGTGTAGTGTACATGGTTCTAATTATTCTAATTGTACAAGTCAAGCTCGGCTTCAATATCTCCACGCCTCAAAACCGTTGAGGATATCCAATTAAAAAAAGCGCGAGCACACCCTTCCACTAGAGACAGCCATCATCTCGGCTTTCCCGGTTGACTCCGGCAGCCCGCGGCACATACTTTGCGACATCAGCTACTCGAAGGGGCCGGCAACGTCGGGTGGCCCACGGATGGGGAAGCAGAGACGTTTCTGCATCAAGCGCACTGGTATGCGGGTTATGCCTCAGTTTATGTCTCATTTCGCTGCGTCATGATGAAATCTGAGAGTCTAAAATCTCAGCTATGATGCTCCGCATGTCATGCGGGGCTCCCGCCCGAGATTACACTCCCGAGAAGCAGAGCCCTTATCCAGATCGTCAAGCCGCTCCTCCAAAGCTTCATCATGATAAGGAAACCCGACTCACGATCATGAACTCTAAGGAGGCCCCCAGTACCAGGTTGTAGGCTGACTCTGCGGGTCGACACGGAGAGGACGAGCATAGAGGCAATGGATAATGAGATGTTGAATGTCGGAGTCTGGGGAAGCTGCTGTCGGCGGGGAGGGAAGCCCAAGGACGGTTAATGTCTCTTTACGTAGGTGATTGATCCCATTCTTCTTATGTCGATGCCGCTGCTCTTGTCGCAGTGTTATGCTGTATAACTCAATTCTATATGTCATGCCGTCGCTCCATGTCGTAGCGATTCGCTAATGCCCGTCTAAACAAATTCGCAAAACTCGACGTTCCTTGGCAGTCGCTTGCTTGCATCTTCTCCAAGGCCTTTGGCATCCACTCTTCTATTTTCTGCATTCTGTTGCTGTTCTATACAACAGGAAGTCAGCTTTGATCAATGCTCCATATCGTGCTGAGGACAAATCGCAAGGTCATGGACACCGGGGGCTGAAGAATATACATACCGAGGGGTGAGTGCTCATCCATTCTGGCGGCTCTTCTTTCTGCATCATCCTCATGCGATCCCAAAATCCCAGCGCCTCGCGCGGGTCGTAACAAGCCTCGGCCATCATCATGAGGCCGATGTAGTCGGCCTCGGCCTCCTGGCGACGGCCCATGGGGCGCCCAAAAACGAGGTCCAGCATGATGTGTCCGAAGTATGTCGTCGCGAGAATGCCGATGCCGCCCGTCAAGGCGATGAGCGAGTAGAGGAGGATATTGATGCCCAGCTGCGAGGACATGCGCTCGGCGACGTGGTCGGCCAGGTTGTGGGCGATCTCGTGGCCCAGCACGGCGGCCAGGCCGTGCTCGTTGCGGGCGATGGGGATCAGGCCGCTGAAGACGAAGACCTTGCCGCCGGGCAGCACGAAGGCGTTGGCGACGCGGGGGTCGTCGATGACCCGGACCTCCCACTCCTCGCCGTCCATGCCGCTGACGGGGATCAGGCGCTTCATGACCCTCTTGACCAGCCGCGTCCGCGGGTCCCAGTCGCCGAGGAAGCGGCCGCCGCCGTGCTCGACCTCGTAGACTATGCGCCTCGCCTGCGCCTCGCCCGCCGCCTTCACCTTCTCCTCGCTGTAGCAGTTGAACCGCTGGCGCCCGGACACGGGCACGGTCTGTATGTTCATGTAGTAAAAGGCGACGGCGCCCGCGAAGGACAGCACGACGACGGTGTGCAGGCTCGGCGACCGCAGGAACCTGGACAGGCCCTCCGAGGTGAACAGCGGCTTCGCGCGGCGGAGCTCTTCGCCCGGGTCATGGCGGCGCGGGTCGCGCCAGTCGTTCCGCCGGGGCGCGGTGTGCGAGAACGGTCTCTGCGAACGGGGCGCCGGCTGCGGGAGACGGCGCAGGATCTGGGATTGGGTCGCGGTATTAGGGGGAGACGGAAAGACGCAGCGCGGCGCTCGACATGGGGCTCGGCATGTTGCTAGCGAGCGGGCGCCGGCCCAAGCCGGGCGTAGCAGAGGACGCATCGCGGTCGCACGTGGCGCTCGCTCTCTTGCTCGCTGAGCGGATTCGCAAACGGGATGGAACGAGCGGCACCCTGCCTGCCTACCCTGGGTAGGGTGGGATATATTGCCACGCCGGTTATTGATGCAGGATATAGGTCGCGGACATATATGCGGAGTCGATTGGAAGCAGTGAAGAAGGTTGTTTCAGTCAGTTGAAGATCAGCCGGTCTTGGCCGCAGTTGTACGTATGCGCCGGAAACACGCAGGTACACTCGGGACGAGTGGGGCCCGTGTTTCAATCTTGCCACGAACCTTCAACTATATACGGTGTCTACATCTATATCGCCTCCTACTGGCCAACCAGACAGGCAACGCTTGGAACGACTATCGGCCTATCTAAAAGCTACTGTTCTATTCAAGCAGCCTGTGGCTGAGTCATAATATACGAAAGAGCTCTTGTTTAACCTATTCATTTCGACATTGAACCAGTGAAGATGACATCTACGGCCAGCAGTAATAATCGATTTTTTGGCTAGGACTCACAAAGGACAAATATCCAATCACCTCAACTCACTCGGTTGAACACACACAAGCATTGAACTTTTAAGCGAAAAATAACATTAACACGCTGTACCTAGCGACTAGATACAAGCAAAGACCACCTGTCTCTTCAAAATCCGAATCTATATACATCAAGGGCGATATACATGGTACTCGGCATGCGGAGAAAGTATTACAAAGCAAACAACAAGGGCGTAAGAGCAGCGGCCTGACCGTTTCCGACCGTCTATCGTTTCAAAAAGAAAAAACACCAGTAGTACCACGCGCGCGCGTGCGCGTCACCGATCCGTCCGTCCGCATCGGCTATTCTCGAGGAAAAAGCTTTTCACGGGAATTTACAGGGCGAAAGCCAGGACACCGGCAGCGGCGGCCAGGAGGGCGGCGCTGAGGCCGGTCTTGGCCGCGCCGGCGGTGGCGGGGCCAGTCGGGTACGAGCCCGGGTACGACGACGTCGCCGAGGTGGCGGTGGTGAAAGAGGAGGTAGCGTTTCCACCGGGGTAGTTGGCGGCGGGGTAGGTCGGGTAGCCCGAGGGGTAGTCAGTGACGGGGACGACGGTGGCGGTGACGTAGACCTCGGTGTCGGTGGTGCTGGGGGAGGCGCCGCCGGCAGGGTAGCTCTCGGTAGGGTAACCGACAACGGGCGAGGTCTCGCTTGAGGCCTCAACACCGACGGGGTAGGTCTCGGTAGGGTAACCGACGACGGGAGAGGTCTGGCTCGAGGCCTCACCACCGGCAGGGTAGGACTCGGTAGGATAACCACCGGCGGGGACGGTCTCGCTGGACTCACCGCCAGCAGGGTAGCTCACGGTGGGGTAGCCGCCAGCGGGGGTGGTCTCAGAGGCAGAAGAGACGTAGACGGTGGTGGGGAGCCACAGGGTCGAAGTCGTGGTGGTGGTAGACTCCTCGGGGCCGCCGGGGTAGCCGCCAGTTGGGTAGCCGCCGCTGGGGTAGGTCTCCGTCTCGGTCACGGGGCAGACAGTGGTGCTCACGGGGATGTAGACGGTGGTGGTGGTACCCTGGGTCTCATAGGTCGAGGTCGAGTAGATGGTCGATGTGGTGTAAGCAGTGGTGGTGGGCAGGTAGCTGGTCTCCGTCTCGGTCACAGGGCAAACAGTGGTGCTGATAGGGATGACAATAGTGGTCGTCTCGCCAGGGGCCGTCTCGACCTGGGTGGTTGAGTAGATGGTCGAGGTCGTGTACGAGACAGGAGCACTGGTGGTAGGAGAAGAGCCCTCGCTGGAAGACACGCTGTTGGCAGGGTAGCCGGTAGGGTAACCAGCACCGGGAGTGCTGCTAGTAGCGGGAGAGTTGTCGCTGCTGCTGCTGCCAGGGTAGCCAGCGCCAGGAGTGCTGCTAGTAGCGGGAGAGTTGCTGCTGCTGCTGCTGCCAGGGTAGCCGGCACCAGGAGTGCTGCTGGTGGCAGGAGAGTTGCTGCTGCTGCTGCTGCCACCAGGGTAGTATCCAGTAGGATAGCCACTGCCGGGAGTGCTACTCGAGCCAGCACCAGGAGAGGTGCTAGAGCCAGAGCCCGGGGTGCTGCTGTAGCCAGCGCTAGGGGTAGGGGTGCTGCTGTATCCGGCGCCGGGAGTGGTGCTGGAACCCGCACCAGGAGTAGTGCTAGAGCCTGAGCCAGGAGTGGTGCTGGAGCCGGGGCTGGTGCTGGAACCAGAGCCGGGAGTGGTGCTGCCACTGTAAACAGGATAGCCAGGATAGCCACTGCCGGGAGTGCTGCTGTAGCCAGCACCGGGGGTAGGAGTGCTGCTGTAGCCGGCACCAGGAGTGGTGCTGGAGCCCGAGCCGGGAGTGGTGCTAGAGCCAGTACCGGGGCTGGTGCTGGAGCCAGAGCTAGGAGTGCTGCTATATCCGGCGCCAGGAGTGGTGCTGGAGCCAGGAGAAGTGCTGGAGCCAGAGCCAGGAGTGGTGCTGCCACTGTAAACGGGGTAGCCAGGATAGCCACTGCCGGGAGTGCTGCTATAGCCAGCACCGGGGGTGGGGGTGCTGCTGTATCCGGAACCGGGAGTAGTGCTAGAGCCGGTACCAGGGCTGGTGCTAGAGCCCGAGCCAGGAGTGGTGCTAGAGCCAGTACCGGGGGTGGGGGTGCTGCTGTAGCCGGCACCGGGGGTGGGGGTGCTGCTATAGCCGGCACCAGGGGTGGGGGTGCTGCTGTATCCAGCACCAGGAGTGCTGCTGCTGGAGCCGGAACCAGGAGTGCTGCTGTAGCCAGAACCAGGGGTGGGAGTGCTGCTGTATCCGGCGCCGGGAGTGGTGCTAGAACCCGCACCGGGCGTGGTGCTGGAGCCAGCGCCGGGCGTGGTGCTGCTGTAGCCGGAGCCGGGCGTGGTGCTGGAGCCGGCGCCCGGAGTGGTGCTGCTGTAACCGGAGCCAGGAGTGGTGCTGGGGCCGGAGCCGGGCGTGGTGCTGCTGTAGCCGGAGCCGGGAGTGGTGCTGGAGCCAGCACCTGGAGTAGTGCTGCTGGAGCCAGAACCGGGGGTGGTGCTGCTAGAGACGGGGTATGCAGGGTAACCAGGCGTGTCATCACCGGGAGTGGTCTCATAACCGTTGCCGGGAGTAGTCTCGTAGCCGTTGCCGGGCGTGGTCTCGTAACCGTTGCCGGGGTTGCTGCTAGGCATAGGGGCAGCGCTGGAGGTGGTGGGATTGTAGACCGGGTATCCGTAGATAGGGGCGTTGTTGGCGGGTCTCTCATGAACACGGTAACGTCCGTGGGCATTGGCCGTGGCGGCGAAGATGGCGGCGGCAGCGCCAACCGTCTTGACGATTGAAGGAGCCATTGGGATCGATTAGATTAAATAATAAGACAACGAATGACTTTAAGTGTTAACGAATGGATGACGTGTGAAACGTCTGGGCGAGCTGAATCTCTATCTGGGGATTGACCTGGAAGATAGAAATGGCGTAAAGGAAAGAAAGCTCATCCAGAGAGCCGTGGCGGGCAGGCCTCCTTATTAAATATGTGCCTCCTTTCCGGATCCCCTACTAGTAACCGTATGTATGCTACCTACTGTATGAATTACCTACGAATCCCCCAGTCCTCCGGCACTCCGTACCTACCATTGTCGACTAGGTAGACCGCATATCCACCATCCTACTTTAGTGCTGATGTCCACATCACCGCCCACTAGGCTACACTACGTTATGTAGCAGTGTTACTAAGTACTAGAAAGGAGGCGTGCCTACATACATAGTAGTCCACTACACAGGACGCGATGTGGACTTCAGGCCGGTAGCCCTGTCCATTCTGCTGCGGTCTATGCATACGAGGGCATGTTTTCGCGCATGCGTAGTTGGCTGACATTAGGAGGCTGACCAGCCGCTGTACCATTGGATCGAATACCTGCCATCACATCCCCGTTTTGTTCCTCAACCCCAGTTGTGTACTACTACATGGGGATGGGGGCCGTGAGGTTGTGTTGGGCTTTTGTTGACTTGTCTGGGCAGATTATTCATCCCGGCGGCAGGGGCCCCCAGTCGAAAGGACCACATATGGCTAGCCAGAGAAGTTTTGTGGAAAGGGGGCGCAGGAGATGAGCTGTACCATAATCGGAAATGATATGCCATCTCCAAGGTTGAGGTAGGTACTACAAGAAAACATGTCTTGTCTGCTACAACAACTATGAGCCATAGCAACTACGTAAAGGCTGAATCAGTCAAACACAAGATTTATCGGCGAGTAAGAAGATACTGTATGATGAAAGAAGCGTGGAGAATTGGGGTGTAGTAGTGAAGAATCTCGATCCCTGAAAAGAGTTTGGCCGCGAACGGACCGCTCCCCTCCAGCATTCTCGACCTAACCGACTGGCTGGACACGGCGAGAATTATCCCGCTACACCACAGTAAAATAGGTACAACAACGTGTTGGCCGTCGACATGCAGATGGCCCACACTAATGCAGGTACATCAGCCACCGCCCTGGCAAATCAGCCCGACTTGGCCATCCCGTGAGATAACAGTCAGTATCCAGCTTTCATTTCACAACTGACGCCATGTGCGCGCCACCAAACGACATTGGGAAAAATAATAAAAAGCAAAAAGGAGGCTCTATGCCTAAATTAGATTCTCGTTTAGATATGCCCGATATCTCCTTCGTCGGATGCAGGTACTTGTACGTAAAAATATCGCGACGACTCCTGATTCTCTCTTTCAGATTCATGTACGTACCGTTAGCCTCCAGAGACTCCATTGATGCTATGTAAGTACCTACTTGTAAGACCAAGGGATATGACGTGCCTAGCACTCACCGGCTCCGACGCTATTCTATGCCACATCACTGCAGTCCACCCACCGCCTTGCACGTACCCAGCGTGGTTGCTGGAAAACGCGAGGATCGGGAGACGGCCATGAATACGACACAGTATCCGTACTGTAGCTACGTAGTTTGGTCCACCGACGCCAATCAACCAACGGTCTTCCATCCGGATCTGCCGTCCCACGTCAGGGGAAAATCTCAGTTGTGCTAGTAGATAGTACATAGTAGTACGGCCTATGAGGATCCCGAGAATCTCATGTACGCAGTACATATCTCCCACTACGTAGTACTTGTACAACTCTCAGCCTCCGATGAAGAAGGAAGCGAATAGTAAAATAGAGTCCGGTACTAGCATGTAGACTACGGACATCACGATCGCTCGTTTCCGCCTCACAGGAACTTAGGCTAGGGCTGAAAACCAGAGCGAAGTATACTAAGTTAGTCAAATGCGTAGTCCGGGTATGTCCAATGCAAGGCAGCGCATTTACCTGGTACTGGACCGTACCGCTTGTAGCAAAAGGCGTGTTGCATGAGCATGGCTGAGCGCCTTGCATATAGGCGAACGAATCTAACGTACCTAGGTAGGCGAGGCGAGCGCGCACACACAGTTCTGAGCTGGTGGTGCTTTCGGACTCTGTGAGAATTCCGGGGTCCTGGTAAGTCCTGCATAGTGTAATATAAATATGATACGCATCGCAGCCGAACGAATGCCCGACCCTGCCCGGTTTTCTTGGAGCACGACAGCAGTCTAGGCCCGCGAGTGTTGTGGTGATCTGCCTGATCATCGATGATCTCAAATCGAGCAAAGCTTTTTTTATCTCTGAGCTTTTCTCCTCTTGCGTTAGGCCGAGGTCGACAGTGCAATGCATCTGTGTTTACAGTAATTCATACAGTACAGAACCAAAAGAAAAGATACACCGCCCCCATTTAGGGCTGGGTGATACGCACGTACTACAAGTAGACAGTACAGAGCGTGACTAATGGCTTTACATCAGCGCCGTCGCGGTCAACGGTGATGGGTACGACTCGGAGCAAATGGAACGCACTGGGAACGGCGCCATCTGGCAGCCATCGCCTTGGATGTAGATGGGCCAACCATGTTGGCACCATGGAGCGTGGCTGATCCACGACATGCACGGTCGCCAGACCAGCGCGTTCGTATTCTGTACTGTCATCACGCTAATATGACACAAGCGAGCATCGGCCGAGACATCCGGCAAACGGCTCCCACCGGACGGACTCAACTAAGGAGAATCAGGAAATATTTTGTATGTTAATTGGAGAAAAGCTGGGGGCCTCATCGAGCCTCATTGCCGTCTACCGTGCTGGAAACGGGTCTCTTGTCTCGGTAGTTCGCCTGAGGCTAGCAACGAATAGTGCGTACAAGAAGCAAGAAGGAAGAAGCTGTAAGCAAAAAAGTGCCAGCTCACGACAAGCCGAGTCCACCTCCTCCCCATTGTGGCGCCAGACCAGTCTGACATACCATGTACAGAGTATCTAGTACGCCACCCGCGTCGTGCAAGTATGCGCTTGGACCTTATACCGGTTCTCGGACTCGGACTGTTATTGTGATCTGATAATGGCTCAAAGCCACGGGCTGCATCATGAACTAACTAGTTTCACAAATCGGGATCGTACGAAAAGCGCACGCTCGAGCATCCCACACAGCCAGCGCCTTGTCCCACGCTGATGCTATGGGTTTGATCCCACCAAGAGGGGTCTACAGGTACCTATGCAAAGGTAACAGGTGAGGCGAATGGACTAACAGAATCCGGCTCTTCGTTCGTCTCGTTCGTATGCATCATCCGGCCCACGCCCCAGCGTTGCTAGGCTTCTTCGTATTGTTAGGGCGTTATCTATACTCCGCCGGCCTGCTCGAATACGCCGGTCTACGTACAGTAGAAAAAAAACCCCTCGGCGGCGGCCACGATGATGTCAATCATGACGCAGTCGTCTTTCTGCCAGCACGATACCCCGCTAACTGCCTCGATTCTTTTGCAATCAGGCTCTTCCCGCCAGGGCTGAATAATAGCCCTCGGATGTCATTCGATTTAGTTTCTCATCTACCTCCTCCTCCCGATCCTCAGAGTCATGACAAGCCCACTCTTCGTACCCCGCATTCTATAACCCATGGTGATTCCAGCTGAACCAGTTTCGGCGCTGTCCTACCAAGTTGTCCTTCGGGCCTCCGGGAAGGCGTGTCGGCTCACTGCTTAAAGTTGTGGCTGGCCCTGGGGGCGCCCCCTCCGTTTAACCGTGAGCTTGTTTCTCGCGGGCCCCATTAAGATGACAAGCGAGAACAAGCGAGAGGACTGCTCAAAATATTTTCTCCACTCTTCTAAAAGCAACTCCAACTCAGCCATACAACGAGCATGTCTTGAATACGAACTGATGGCGACTGTAGTATCGTCGCATAGTGGCGGTATCTAGTGCATCCGCGAGACTAGTATCGCAGTATGCAGGGTCCCTGCCCGTTTCTGCGGAAAGCTCGGTTCATCAGCAGTCTCGCGGCCGAGGCAAAGGCTCATATGGGCGGCCGAGGCACTTAGACGACGGTACTAATGCCTTAATCGATCACCAGACCTGCTCTTTCTTTCCGCCGCTCCTCCCGTATTCGCCTCTGTCGTCGGTACATGCGCAGGAAGACGAAGACGGCCACTCCGACCACGAGCGGCACGACTAACCCGGCAGCGATAGCCGTATTCTCATTAGGACGCCCATCCGCGTGGGGTAGGCCCGTCGGCCGCGGTACGGGGCCCTCGGTACCATATGTCGTCTACCGGCATCTTATTAGCCAGACAAAGCACATGTGACGAATATTCATGGAATATCATGGCGTCCATACAGTTTGCCCACTATCGCTATCATTCTCATCGGGGGGCTTGATTGTAAAAGACGGCGACGAAGCAATAACGGGCTCTGATATCACGCCACCAGCTTGCTGCTGAGGCAAAACTTGAAGTTCGTACGTGGCATTCGAGAAGAATGGGAGAGGGGAAGGTAAGTCCTCCCAAAGGAATGAGTCGTCAGTCAGTCCAACTGTCTTGCTGTCAGACTCGCAGATATCTTCTTCGGAAAGTCTCCAACGCACCCGTGATGTCTGTCTCTATCATGTTCACCTCGTAGTCACTCGTCTTGTTCATGACTCTTGCGTGGATGACTAACGGGTAGTCTGTCGCGTCTGCGCGATCCCATTCCAATAGGAGGTCACCATGCTGGGTGACACCACTGAAACCATTACGGAAAGACGCCATGGCAGCTTTCCGGGAACAAGTCGTCGCCAAAAGGTATACCGCCCCCGACTCCTTCGTATCACGTGCGCATCAGTTGAGGCTGGGATAGCGGTCGGCATCAACCACGTCAAATCCTATACAAAGAGACAACTCATTTGATATGAGATGAAATGAATGTTGAGTCTACTAAGAGGGAGAGAACCTCCAGCATGATTCAAAAATGATCACGGTGTTATATATACCATATATGTCCCGAAGTCAGATTGGACAGCTACCTCCATATTGGCACCCTTGTCTACAGAGAAGCTCCAGGCGAATCACGACGCGCCGTGGATTTATACGATTGATGCTTTTATTCGATAAATAAGCCTGAATTGGAACTCTAATATCCCCCATGTCCTAATCGAGATGTCTTCGTCTTGCCAAGCGTTCGGGTCGCTCGTCCGGATAATACGAAGGTTATATGGCATCAACCAATCAAATGCATTCCCTATAACGCATGTGAATGTCGTTGAGATGCTCCTATTTTTAGTTTCACGTTGTCGAGAAGAAGGTAAAAGTAACTGTTAGCCTCGTCCTACATGGCAACACCGAGGCTTTATCACATGGGTATTCAACCCATTCTCGCAAAAGACCGCTATCGCCGTAGCTAGGCCCAGTGGGAAATGCGACCCTATATATACGGCCATTGGGCTATCACTTCCCGCTATTCTGGTAGCTCGTTGATTGGCCATGGTGGTTGCCCGCTCAGTTACTCTAAAGTAGCTGAGTGGGCAGTATTCCACTGTACACCACCCGTAGACGACATCTATCCCTTTGTACCACGGTGTAGGCAACACTGCATATCGAAGACAAACAAACAAAATGCGTCCCGCAACGCTCTCCACAGTCTCGTCCCATTCTCCCAATGAGTGATGAGTAACGGTGGCACGCCCCTTGTATTTGTTGTCCGGCTATCACTCCTTGGGCACAATCATACGAAGTTCAGGGCCAGACATGTGCAGTACTGGAAAAATTCATTCGTATACGAATGAAATCACAAGATGGGATATCGTGCATCACTACAGAAGACCCTTCCCGTTGCTCCCGACGCCTGGGACTATCTGGTGTTGAAGAGGTAGCACAAGAGCGCTTGGGTGTTGCGATGTCAACTAATGCCATTACTCGTTAGTCCTATAAATAGTCGCCTGACAGGAACGCAAACACGGTTGGCGTATCACCGAGTCGCTTGGCTGGCGTACAATCGACTCACTATCAACGAAGGTTGAACAGCGTGACGGTGTTTTTCAAACTTGCCTCTCTAGAGGCGTTGCCACTACTTGTAAGCTTGTTCTATTTACCCCGTCAAAGCACATATGAATTGCCCCGCCGTTTTGAATAAAGCCGACTTCACTCGTCGTTAGGGGCGAAGAATGTGCTGCTTTGGTGTAGGAACTATTCGACGACTATACATATATACTCAGTATGAAGTTTATTCGTGACAAAGGGCGGAAGCCTAGGAGCATAACCAAGGGACAGTCTCCGTTGCGTTTCATCATTCGTAGAGGATACGGTTTTTGAGTGTGTTTGGAATAAAGTCAATGCTTCAGATTTATTCCCTCATCCTCGTCGCAGGAAGCCTCTGCTCTGCAATAGCGAATATGGACCATGGAATAGAGGCTACCAGCAATCCAGGAATTCTTTTATTTTAATGGTAAGAAAATTGCAGATGAAGAGTAGTCGCGTATATTTCATGTTTTCTATATCCCTTGCGTCGCGTATCGATCCTACGAGACGAATGCTGATTGAAATCAATACAGGTTGTATTAGAAAAAACAATGTTACCATCAAAGATACCTGCTGTAAGATGCTATAGGTTTAGGCTTACGTCCTTTCCCGGCCTCAAATTTTATCCATCTGCATTTGGAAAGTTTGCCAGGCCGTTGATTTGGCCTGAACATGGTTTGCTGGTTTTGAGGGAAGCCATCCCTTAACTGACTACAAGCCCCCTCGCCCTGGGCTTTGTGCGAGGGCGCTCGCGAATTGGGGCCAAACACTTAGCGCCCTTGCGATACTTATATCGGGGGTCTATTTTATGATTCAAGTGCCAACACATCTCTTGATGTCATTTATTGGGCCAGAGTATACAGGAGTAACCACGCAGAATAACAACAACTAGCGGCGCGCGCCGGCCGAACACTCTTTTTACGGAGCAGTGGGATAAACAACACCTTGACAAAACTGCCTTTTTAAATACCGATTCCCACGTTGCCTCTCCTCCCAAGGCCGGTTCCCATCCAAACGCCCTATGGAGGGTCGGTATATCTGCCTTCGCGATGATGTTTGGGATGGGAAAATCGCCAATATCAAAATTCTTTGGAAGGGAGCCGGGAGAAAGAAACTCGCCCAATGTGCCCGGGATCAGGGGATTGGAGCAACTCTTTTGAAAAGTATCACGGAGCATTTCATGTACACGCTCGCTCACAGGATGCGAGCCAAACGATTGGCCATTAAGTAAGTAGCTAGCCTACAACTACTCTTTGCAACTCACATTGTGGACGAACTTTGCCCACACACCTTCTTATCCGATGATACCCCGTTCAGCCTCTCACTGCGTAGTAGAATATGCTACTGCACGGCCAATCAACCCACTCATAAGGACCAGGTCGAGCTGACTCTAAATGTAACTGATATAGAATGCCCCTACATGAGTTTGCTTTGCGCCAGACCAACTCCGGAGACCGTCGATTACCAGAGAGTTTACAGATGTCAGGCGAGGTCATCCCATCCCGCAGAAACGAGGTTCAACAAGTTCGTATATATCTGGACGCAGGAAAGGCGGTCCTCTCGAGATACAACGAGCTGGTCGTAGTTGGGGAGGCAGTTTTCCGATCTTCGCGGGCCGATGGCACCCCTAGTTTGAACATGAACGCATCGTGGGGGCTAGGTGTTGAGACATGGGTTGGGCCAACGTTTGGAGGAGCCCAGAAATCAGCTAGTCCGGCTGCCAGGTCTCAGTCCAACAGATCAGTCAAGGGTGGCAACGCGCTGAGAGCAGGTTGTGGCCATGGAGTTAACACTACAGTGGATGACCACCGTCGCATGAATCCCGAAGCCGCAGAGTTCTGTCCCAGGGTCACTGCCAGTCGAAGTGACGGGATGCAGACGTGGACCGACCCAACTATGGCTCAGAGAAGCGGTACCCCTTTAGGATACCAGTATTCTGGTGAAACTTACAAGGGCCAGGATGCCGTATACCAGGCGATGCCGGGGACAATCTACGAAACGCAACCGGATCCTGGGCATGACATGTCTCCAATTCGTGAGTTCATAGGGCATACGTGGAATCCGTACATGGAGTGGTGGCGATGCTACAATTTCGTGACGGGACAATGGGAATCACAAGCAGTCGATGCTTCAGGTCTCTGCATGTACTTTTAAATGTTCAATTGGTTCGGACGCTATTGGCTTTGGCGATCTCTCTCACACACACACACTCTCTCTCTTCTATTCTTGTTCTCCTTTCCTCTCTTTTCCTTCGGTAAGTATTCATGAACGCAGAGCGAAAGAAGTGATACGGCATCTAGTATGCCTAACTACAGGTCATGCTGAGTTTAGTTTTGATTATATGTGTTTTATTAGATTTAATCCTTTCGCTTGAAGCAACGAAAACGTATGATGACTTGGTTTATTCCTGGTGGACATGAGAACTTTGGTCCGTGAATCTCCGGATACAATTACGAGACCTGCATATACTATACCGAGATTTATGACTACCTTACGCGGCCTCTTGCTGCTAAAATGTCACGGTCATCACTGCTGGCAGTTCTAGTATTCACTCATCATTATTGCACAAGGTCTAAGCTCTACCTGTTCTGCCAGCTTATATATACCTTGGGTTCGTGCGGTAATCTGCGGCTTGACCGGGGTTAATACGTAGTTCCACGACAAGAAAGAAAACAGCCCGTTTATTTAAGTTGTTATACTACCAGTAGCTATACCTGGCCTAGAACCTCAACGCTTGGAGTAGACTCACTAGTCGTAATCAAGCTACGCAACTAAGTTTCGCTACTGACATGGGGACATATATCAATGCAGGCGTTTCGGGAACGCTGGCAACGTATGACAATGCGTTGTCGAGTGAGCGATGACGAAACGAGAGGGTTGGCGTTCGGGAGGGGTAGCATTGAAACATACATGATGGACCCTTGGGGCTCTGCTGAAGATGTGAAGGCTTCCACACCACTTACCTATTCAACATGTGCATGCAATGTTACAGTACGCATATAGTAACTGTAGATGGCTATATCTCCGACTCAACAGCATGCTACTTTTGCTAGTGGTACCGTGGTATAGTACTGCATTTCTGTTCCGTGACATGCAACAGAATTAGCCTGTAGGCAAGCACACATAAAAACTTCGTATGCGTCGAAGACAAAGCAAGATTCCCAAGGTTCGAGCGCGGTCTTATGTGTATCATTCTGGCCCTGCCTTTCGACAGCCATTGTCCATAATGTTATATCGCACCCACCAAGGTACGCAGAGTAAGTTGTTGTATTATTACGCAAAAGCATCCCAAAGAAATGAACCGGGACACGGGTGTCGAGCGACATAGGACATGCCACTCCCCCGGTCTTCGGAGATACTGAACCCTACGTGCGTCTCTTGTCGTTGATATTAGTCGTTGACTTGTCAACACAGTCTCCATAATTGGACCCCAATTTCTTCCGGGGTTGCGCAGAACCCGAGTGGATGATAAGCCTTCATGCCATAATAACCCGATGGCGAGCACCGACGACTCCCACCATTGATCATGCCACCTTGAGGCCCCCCCATTCTCCGTTGCCCGCTTTTGAGAAAGTTCGGTTCACCCCGCTGTCCAGCCGTCCTGCAGCAGCATTTTCTCCGGAACCAACAATGGCGGGGTTCGGAAGCCATGTACCTTCATTGGTTTTCCTAGTCTCACTACGGAAGTCCCTTATCCTAGTTCGTGAGGTCCTTACACATAACCCACGGGTCTTGTGATCTCATACGGGTCAGGCCTGCAGTACGATAAGGCACCTTTGCACCTTTGGGTGAGGAGGACCTCTCTTGAAGCTCGTCCCAGGGCGTGTTGGTTGATTTAGCGGCCGGATAGGCCGCTATGCTTTATCTGCTGACCCGGCTCGGAACTGATTGGAGACCATGTAGGCATACCTGCCTTAGGCATATACGATTACTACGCGACGACAGCAGGACCAGTCGGGACTCGCCAAAGGGAGATCTCGGAAGCATCCCCGGCGTCGAGAGTTGGAGTTTCTCTCGCCTATGCGCTGTTAGCTTGCGCCGAGTACATCAAGCGAGAGAGAGAGGAAAAACGAAGATTGGAGTAGGCAGTAAAAAGCATTAATAATGCGAGCGAAAAAAAAAACACCCGGCTGATGATGAAACAAGCCCTGACGTCTTTCCCTGAATTGCGTAACGTTCTAGAATGTGTCCAAATTTACGCCCCCCTGGTAATTGTTGGGGCTGGGAGCTGGAGTGCTATACTCAAAGCAACTGGCCGAACTAGGAATCTGGTGCCGAGTGCTGGCCGGACCGAGCCGGGCCGCCCAGGCAAGCTGAGCGGAGGATCCGGCCTGCAGCCGGACAGCAGCTGTTCTTGGTACCCTACACGTGTCGACACGTAGATCACGGGACGCTCGACCCACGGGACGGCCGGTGCATACACAACCTACAGGTACGGAGTATACTGGCCAGGTACGTACTGCTCTGCCCGAGGCAGCGACGTAGCGCACTTTACCAAGATAAGAAGCGATGCATGCTAGAGATGCTACCTAGGTTCTCTCTTATTCCATCTCCTATCCCCCTCTGCTGCACGCTGCAGGCAGGGTTCGCATTTGCATGCTGAAGAATGTATGTATGCTCTTAGACTCCTAGATAGGCAAGAACACCCGTCCTATAACCGAATTTACCGGCATGGCTTGCTTTTGAGTGTTGCTAAACTGGGAGCACGGCATGACAGACAGAGCTTTGGTCTCGAGGTGCCCGCCTCTGCCGTCAACCACCATGTCGTCCATGTTGCGAGGAGACAGAGTCCTGCCAGTTGGCATGCCAGCCAAGGGACGCCAGTGATGATGCCATGAATAAACCCCGCGGAATCGCTGGTTTCCCCGTTGGGAAGCATGGTTGCAATGTGCCCCTGCGGGCGAGCATGTCACAAGGGGTGCGCTCGACGGATTGCTCGACAGATTGCTCGACGGATTGCGCCAGCACCCCCAGAGCTCATGGGCTACGTGGAGTTGCAGTTGCTGCCAAGGCACTTCACCTCAATGGGGGGGCCCTGATGGGGGGTGGCATGATGGCGTGGTTGGCTACCGCGCGAACGAGATTTGCTGTCCGGAGAATCCGCGGCTGCTGCTGTGCGATATGATCTCGCAGAAAACGCTCGACGTCTTCTCAGTCTAGAGCACGCGCGTGCCAGCGTCGTACAGCCTGGGACCTCACTGGCTGCAAACCAATGCATTGAGACCATTCCAGAAGTCGCTTCACTTTGCGCACTTCGACCACTAGGTATGTACAACTCATGGTCGATCGTCCCTCCCTCTGGATCAACGGGCGCTTAGGCTCATGAGGCAAATTGCGCTATCCTGCCAGGAGGCTTCTGAGGATATCCCTGAATAACGTGGCCAATTTTGACAAACAAAATGCATCGAAGCTATTTGGACTCAATGTCATTGTGGAATATTGCCGAGAGCGGGAACAGCACATCATTACGTACTCATTAGCATGTTCTAATTTGGATACAATGATAAGGGAAGCAACGTGTAACCGGACGTCAGGGGTGTAGACAGTCTAAAGCAGCCGGTAAGGGGTACGGCGACAGCTCAACATATTCCCTCGACGCAATCTGCCATGACCTACGCTCGAGGAGCAAACCACACTCGCTCTCCCTCGCTCCCCCTCGACGTGTCTGTTAACAATTCAGCGGGTAGACAAACAAGAGCGGCTATTCATTTCCTAAGGGCTGTCAGGAGGTGACGAGGTGTTCGAACATGACCAGTCCGACACCAGCCGCTTCACTTTTGGCAATGGGCCGGACGAGAGACACGGTAGAGCCAGGAGAGGAGCCAGGACAGGCGCGGACGATGGGACCGAAGGTGGTGGGAAGGGTGATCAGAGTTAAGCGAGGGAGGCCGGCGAGGACGTTGGGCTCATGGCCATGCTGCGAATTTGATCGGCCGGCAGGATCCCACGCGGTATGCGTGCCCGGGTGTGTGGATCGCCAGGGGAATGAATGAATCAGCTCGCTGGGCCCAACGCGCCAGGTTCGCGGGCGTGTGGTGGCTTCGCTGGCTCGACCAGTGACGGGTTCGTCCCATGACGCCCCTCCCACTCGTGCCCCCAACACCTGCTCCCCAGCTTACTAGCAGCGCCCAGGTGCTCAACGCCTCTTTAAGTTCGACGCCGTTATGTCGGGGGATGCGGCCTGACACCTGGCTGGTCGGGCGCCATTGGGAAGGTCGTGGGAGTCGACCAAGTTCCACCTCTCTGCCATTTATCAAGGCACAGGGGGGGGGAGGCCTATGTCGAGGGCGAGCGAGGACTGGGCGAACGTGGCAGTCTTATATGGCGGGACTGGGATCTGGCGGCAATCTCGCGCGTGTTTCGTGTCCAAGTCGCGTGGGCGCGCTGCAGCGTCGGCACATCTCCCCAGTGGACGCCAGCCACTCGTTTGCGTGCGCTGCGGCTGCTATTGGCTATGCGTGCTACAGGCCGCAGCACCCCGGCCATCCCCCCCGGCCACCGCCCCACCGGTGCGCCTGTACTCGCCTGTACCCCGTCAGCGCCCCGCTCTCGGGAGCACAGACAGCGCCCAGGACACAGGCCCAGGGCACCGCTAGCCTGCCTGCCAGGCCATGTTCGTCCCCCCCCCCCCCCCCCCCCCTCCCGACTCCCCCCTCGCCCTTTGCTGGCCTCGAGCCCCACGTCTCCCTCCGCGCCCGTCACCCCGCCCTGACTGGTTGCCAGCTCGGCCGCAGTGAGACGGGGGCAAGTCGCCTGCATGCCCAGCCTGCAAGTGGCCTCCGATCTGGCCACTCATCGCGCATGGCACGGTCATCTCCCGCCCGTCGCGTCCGTCGAACTGCGCTTCTCTGCGCTTCTCTGTCCTATACTCTTGCATGGCGCCTTGCAGATTCCACCCGCAGATTCCACCATGGCCAGTCCCGACCGTGACTCATTCGCCAACCATCCTCGACCTGCCCGCCCATTCTGAGGATGGCCGCCGACACACTGAGTGACGGCCAGCGCCATGGCGAGCGCCTTGGACGGAGCCATGCCCCGCGGAGGGAGAGGGGCGGGCCAGAGGGGTTGCTCTGAATGGGTATAACATGGTCTCCGGCCTGTCCACGGCCCTGTCGGGCAGCGACCGTCTCTCTCTCTCTCTCTCGCCCGCCAAAGATCAGGCGTTGAATGTTGAGTCAATCCGGGGCTGACAACTCATCGCCTAGCTTGTCCATGACCCTGACAACCTCGCTGTGGCCCTGACACGTCTCGACAGCAACCACCAGCACCACGGGTCCCCGGGCTGGAATGCATCACAAGGCGCCGGCACGAGCATGAGCATGGCATGAACTGCGAATAGCCTCATCCTAAGCGCCCACCGGCCTGCATCGTAGCTCTTTGTTTATTTATTTATATCCCCTTTCTACTGACCTCTGTACCTGTCGTGCATCTCCCGCTACCGACGGAACCAATCTTGATCTGCAACGCTGCGGCAGCCTCATAGCCGCATAGCCACCCCCCCAGACCCATACTCCCGCCCTCGCTATTTACATATCACTACGACATGCGACAGCTATGGCACCGGGACCGCAACTATTCTACTGCCTCTGGCAGGACAGTCGAATTCGCGAGGCTCTATTCGAAGAACTACCAAAGGAAGACATTTGCAATGTGCGCCTGGCCAGCTCAGCCTGCTGCAATCTGGTCACTAAGCGACTATTCCTACGAACCCACCTGACATTCACCGCCAACAGCTTCACTCGCCAGCCCAAGATCCAGGCCCTCTCACGGATAGGCCACTACATCGAGCATTTAACTTTTTATTTTCCACACTCAAATGCCACCTTCTTACCGCCCCTCATCCACCCCCAGAGCGGCCGTGAGATCAGCTTCCTATACACGCCTCATACCTCCATGGGGTCCGTGTTAGAGAGACCCAAGTTTGCCAACGAGGGTCTGGGTGAGATTTTGACCTCGCAATATCCGCCCTTGTTTCACGCCGCTTCGAATGTGCCTTCATTCATCAATGCCATGAAACACCTGATCAACATCAGACATCTCACCATTAAAACGCCGGGCCAGGACCCCAAAGAACGCTACCGGCGAGACATTGTAGACTATGCTCTCATCAGTCTTCGTGTGGCCCTCGAGCGGGCCCCCATGAAGAAGCTCAACAAGCTCTCCTTGTCGGTGCACCCCTCTGCCTTCCTTTACTTGCGACCCGTACAGGGCTTCGGCTGCTCGCCATCCGCAGGTCGACGATGGAAGCAGATTCGTAAGATGCACATCAATGTAGACGCATGGGACTTTTACGGTCCGTCCCCGGGTCTGGATCACCTGAAGATCATCCAGGACTTCCTGCACAATTATTCGGCGAGTCTGGAGAAGCTGTCGTTCACCTGGTACGGTCGCAAAGGCCCGTGCCCCATTGCGCTTGCGGCGGATCCCCTCTTCGCGCCGCCGCGGAACTCGCTGAAGCTATACCGCGAGCTCACCTCACCCATGTCGCCCCTACCACCGGTACCGCCGAGAAAACCAGTAGTTTTCCGCAAGTTGCGCTACCTAGCCGTGCGGAACACGACTATGAATGCGGCGCAAGTGGCCGACTTAGTCGCATCACACCAGCATTGTGTACGCGAGTTCGATTTCGAAAACTCTGTACTGATAAGCGATGGGAGCTGGGACGATGCGCTCGCGCCTCTGATGAACACCAATTCGCATGGTGGCTATTGGACCCGTCACTCCATGGCTACCGTTACTGAGCTCACCAGTGTTCAATCTATTAGGGGACCGCAAGACCTGTGCAGCCCAGAGCCTTCAGCGGCCGTGGCTGCGGTCGCGCGAGACCTGTATAATACTGATTTTGACGGAGCGGAGGCGGAAGCCGAATACGAGGAACACTCGGATGGGTTTGATATTGAACACGACTCCGATGTTGAGGCTGCGCGCATGGCAAGCCTCTCCGCCGCTAACAAGACTAAGAAGCGGACAGTCACCAAGCGACGGCGCAAGCGCAAGCCTGGACACGAACGCCGCGAGGAGAAAGGGGAGGAAAGACATCATCACCGAGGTCGCCAACATCGGGGGCGCCATCGCCAACGATCCCACGGTTCCATTGAAGAACCACATGAGGTGCGCCGTCTTCATTTCCCATGGCTGAAACGATCGAAGGATTGCATGGATGAGCACCCGGCACTGATCCATTCTACCCCCCACGAGCAACAGCGTCCGCGCAAGCCGCTTCACCACCACCCCGAACCCCCGCAGTTAACCATGCCCCATCAGCCTCCCTACGGTGGCCTCTTCGGCGAGGTGGATAGTGTGTACTCCTCTGACTCGCGGCGCCTCTTCGGCGAAGTTGTACCTCTCTCACGTTCTAGGTCTGGGTCTGAGCCGGACCTCTCACACTCGCCAAGCGATGACGCCGACTCCGGCGACGACTACTTCCGGCCGCAGACGCCAACCACGCCCGAGATGAAAATATCGGCGCCTATCCTTAACACGTCACCTAACATGCCCACGTTATTGCAGCCCACAGTATATGATCCCACAGCCGAACTATGTTCCGAGATTACGGCTGTCCAGCGCGATCTCGAGGCCGAGGAGAAGCATCGACTCGTCGCGGAGGATGCGGAGATGCAGACCAGCGCCCTACGGCGGGCAAAAGAGCTGGTACTTACCCGTCTAGGGAAAGAATTTGGTACCAGCAACCACCCCGCCTTCGGCGGTCGGTTAAGTCCCAAGAAGGAAAACTTTGGACCGTCAACGTTCCTGAGCAGCTCCCGGTTCAGGGACGGCTTATTCGGAAAGAATAACGGATACGCTGCCAATGCGCCGTCTGTTGTGATACCGGACCACAGGAGTATGGACGTACCAATCCTATTCAGCCGGGGATGAACTGACGGCTGATGATGATGACGATGATGACGATAATGATGACTTAAAAAGCAACCCGATTTACGACTCGTTATGACCACCCACGACTAACAACCCGTAACATGCTTCCCTTTGTCTGTCAGATTGATGGCTGGCGTCCTGGACCTACTTTCATTTGTTTGTGCTGTTATGTGTGGTGAAAGCAGGCTTACACGGAACCAATGTATGGCAGGGGCGCAATTGATACCCCTTTCGATTCTCGATCCTAAATGCCCCTAATGCCCTCCCCCTTGGATTGTACTTGCATCATCATGTAGGAAAAAGTTGGTGGCACAGGAAAAGGGCGGCCGGGCGACCAATCCTCATCCGCGATGTGGCCGACCGCCTGCGTACGGAAAGGAAGCCTTCCGAGATTACAGCAAACTACCTAGTACCTACCCCTAGTGTTACTATAGTCGTGTGCAAATTTACCACAATTGCTATCAGCACTAGGACGATCTATCTGACTGGAGGTGTCACACAGACTACCTAGTATTGGTCCTCTTATCCTATCTACTTCGTACTTACATACGCGAAGGAAGTATCTGTATTTCTCGTATATGCCTACTTGGTCACACCCGGCCGACCGGCTATGGCCCAGAAAACGAAATATTAGCCCCGCACGTGGCTGGTATTTCGGCGATATGGCTGGCCAGCCACGGTTCGGGAAGTAAGATCTGAGAATCTCCAACGGTACAGTATGCTTTACCCTTTACCCCAAGAAACCCAGAAGTGAGCTACAGGTCAGCTTTCCGAGACCGGAATCGCAGCGATTGGAAGGCGTCCCATCCCAACGAGGAAATAACGCGCGGCCCCGTACAAAACAATGTGCTCAAGTTGGCGTTGGGTGTGCTACGGCTAAGACAAGGAGGAAGAGGCGCGCTGTCATGTCATGTTTCGGTCCCCAAGTCCGGCGGGGGAAGGATGTTTCATTGTGGAGACGAGCTGGAAAAGGCCGAGAAACAAGACTTTTTGACTTTTGGGATGTTCGCTCTTGGCGCGCGCCGGCAAGCTTTCGTGCCGAGAGCTAGTGTGAGCGCTTGCGGACAAGACTTGCATCATCCCGTACAGCATGTGAGACGGGGTCATAAGTACGCAGGGCCAGGTAAGTAAGTAAGCCTGCTTCTCCTCAGCTGGGCTTTTTGCTGTGCTGTGCTGTATCGGCGACGGGCTGGGAGGGGAGGGAAAAGCGCCTAAATATCTCGGGTTGGCATGCCCCCCTTACCTACCGAGTTGTAAGTTTTTGTCTTTGTTTTTTTGTTTTCACATTATCATGCCATGCTGGACCTCTTCAGGATGGAACGAGTGAAGTTGTGCGAATAAAGTTGTATGAGCGACCGAGATTAGACGAAGAGAAGAAACAATTGGACGGCCGACGCCGCCGCCGACGACGACGACGCGATGGGCTCCTTCGCCGCCTTCACCTCGGCACTGGGCGCGGGCCTGGTGCTGTACGCCTCGTACAAGATCCTCGACACGGCGTGGCTGTACGCGCGGCCGTCGAGCCTGGACCGGTACCGGTACGCCGACGGCGCGGGCCGGCGCGCCTGGGCGCTGGTCACGGGGGCGAGCGACGGCATCGGGAAGTGCCTGGCCCTCGAGCTCGCGGGCCGCGGCTTCAACGTCGTGCTGCACGGACGCAACCCGGCCAAGCTGGCCGCCGTCGGCGCCGCGCTGCGGGCCGCCCACCCGGGAGCCGAGGTCCGCGCCGTGGTGGCGGACGCGTCGCGGTGCCACCGCGCCGCGGACGTCGACTTCGACCGCCTCCGCGACGAGCTGGCCGGCCTGCACCTCACCGTGCTGGTCAACTGCGCGGGCGCCGGCCCGACGCCCTCCTTCGGCGCGCTCGAGGCGTACGGGCGCGACGAGATCCTAGACACCCTGCACCTGAACGCCGTGTTCCCGGCGCTGCTCACGGCCACGCTGCTGCCGACGCTGAAGGGCCGCCGGCGCGACGACAGCGGCGGGAGGAGGAGCAGGAGCAGGAGCAGGAGCGGGCCCGCGCTCATCATCAACATCGGCTCCGTGACCGACGACGGGTTCCCGCTGGTGTCCTTCTACTCGGCCGGCAAGGCGGCGACGCACGCGCTGCACAAGGCGCTTGCGCGGGAGGCGGCGCTCGACGACGGCGACGGCGGCGGTGGGGGACAGCTCGAGGTCATCTCACACCGCATCAGCGCGGTGACGGGCGTCTCGCACACGCGGGCGGCGCCGACGCTGCTCCGGCCCGACGCGCGCACCGTCGCCCGGGCCGTGCTCGCGCGCACGGGGTGCGGCCGCGCCAGCGTCGTGCCGTACTGGCCGCACGCGCTGCTGCAGGGGCTCCTGGCGGTGCTGCCCCGGCGGCTGGCGGACCGCCTCGTCAACGGGGCGATGCGGGCGTGCAAGAGGGAGCAGGACGACGAGGCGGCGGAGAAGAAGGGGTCGTGAGAATAATTAATTACACTATCTACCTATCTTATCTATCTATCTATTCTTCCCCGGACGACGCCTGGAAAAGTTGCGGGGCAAAGTCGTCTTGAGAGGATTGGGGGGGGGGGGGAGAGGGGATGTTTTCTTCGCAAAATGTACATATTTTCCCCCGACCTTTTTTGTACAAAAACATCTTTGGATGCTTAATTGGATTTCTCTGGGCAACCTGTGGTAAGGAGCATATTTTGGCTCGGGTCACGGCGGCGGCATACCGGGCGCGCGTGGCGAGCGAGCGAGCGCGGAACCCAATTATTGGCGATATTATGGCGCTGACAAGCGTTACAATGTACCTACCAGCAAAATTCTGTCCCCGGTACTCTTTGCACTGCTATCATAGCAGCGAGGCGGGCAGAGGTTCATACTAGGAAGTCCCTACGACTCCGCCCAATCCGACAGTATACCTACTGAACGATGAGAAGAAACCTCGAGTGATGGTGAGAGACAGAGTGTTTAGGGGGGTAAGTAAGGTAGGAGCTTGTTCCTACTATGTATTTACCACACAGAACGGTTGAAAGTGGTGAGCAGACCACAGACAAGCGTTCGTCTTGGTACCAACACTAACGGCTCTTCGGATCAACGTATTTAATTTCTCTAACAGATATTGATAAAGCCTGGGGGTGATGCTTCACTTGCAGGCGTCGTTTTCCGACAGGTGTAATGACAATCGGTCTAACTGCTCTACGATGTCTGGGCTCAAGTTAGGGCGCAACTCTACAGACAGCGCGTTTCCTGGCTGACTGGAATGCTAACTCAATAGAGAGTAAAAGTACTAGAATCATTGAGCTAGATTCAATCTTTATACTCGTGGAAACGGTAGGCCATAATTCCCTCATTCTTACCTAACTTAGGTACTTGTACTGCTTGTGCTCAAGCTCTGTCCGTTCATGCTACGATATTACTCGAACACTGTTGCTGTGGCTTCTGTTGGCATTGTTACACATACACGAGCTGAGGAAGCTGAACTGCAGCCATCGCGAGCGGTTGAATATGGTCAAGCGACGGTCTCGGACCTAGAGGCGAAGGTCTTAGTCATAGGAAGTACCTAGCAAGGAAAGTGAGGTCATTCAGAGTATTGGAACCAGTGAAGTCCCCTCGCGCGGGAAGAAAGAGTAGATACTTATCTATAGATCACATTGACACCATATTAGACTATCCCATTTGAATACATGACCTACCCTATTCTGAGCCCTTGTTATAGGAATCAAGATCTGCGGTTCCCCTCATATGTGTCTGGGGTATGCGTGTTCGGGCCACCGATTGCCCAATCCCGAGAACCTTCATGCAGGGTATTTCACCGTGCGTCATCCGAGATGTCACCCGGCAGACACACCGCTTTGCTTACAAATATGTCCCTCTACTGACCGTGCCGATACGGCGAAGGCTGAGGCTTTGTTTTCTTTCTACCCGAGATCGAGAGATCGATAAGTAATGTCACAAGGTACAGTACGATGAGGCCTTTCCAACTCCTCAACGGCACCGCGTGAGGAGCCGGCTCGATATGGCAGTTGATCGGCAAGCCGATAACGACTGGTGGCGGTAATTCCGAGTCAACCCCGGCCGTCACGAATGCCGGCTGTTGCGGCGGTGACTGCGCGTCATTGATAAGGGCACAGATGTGACAATGTGTGGATTCTTTGGCCGTATCAGGAAGGCCAGCCAAACGGCTCGCACGCATCGACGCGGGAGCCCGCAGCAATAAAGGCGCCACGGATATGCAGGCCACTGGCCAGGACTGTCATATACCTACGTCGAACTATGTGATCGGTGATCCGTCACATCGCGCTGCTGAACCCGGCCTGGCGGTAGGGCGCCATGGGTGGAGCTCGAGTCCGGATGCGAATATGGAAGGCGAGTATAAAGGCCGGGTGAGACACCCGACCAAGCGTGCAAGCCCATCGTCTCCTCGTCCTCGCCCTGCTCGGCGGCTCGAATTCCGGAGTGCTCTCGACATTGCCCGATACACACACCATCAGTCGCGATGCATCTCCTTGCGCCGGCAGCTCTGCTGCTTGGTGCGTCCTCGACTTATGCAAGTTTCCTTCCGCCGCGGGTCGAGGAACTCCTCGGGAGGCAAGTACCCGCCGAACCCACGGGGGTCAAGACGATCAAGTCGCCGGGCGGTGCCAAGATCCGCTACAAGGAGCCGGGGAAACAGGGAGTCTGCGAGACCACGCCCGGCGTCAACTCCTACTCGGGGTATGTAGACCTCGATGCGAACACGCACATGTTCTTCTGGTTCTTCGAGGCCAGACATAAGCCCAATGAAGCGCCGATTACCCTGTGGCTCAACGGGGGGCCGGGCTCGGATTCTATGATCGGGTTGTTTGAAGGTACGGCCATGTTCATATGCCAATACCTCTCGTCAATTTGCAGGATATCTCATTCTTTATCGTGCAGAGCTTGGCCCATGTAGCGTTGCGGCTAATAAGAGCACGTCGATATTGAACCCGTACGCCTGGAACGAAGTCAGCAACATGCTGTTTCTCTCTCAGCCGATCGGCGTCGGTTTCTCGTACGAGACCGAGGTCGTCGGCGTGGTAGACAAGAAGACCGGGTTTCCCGTCAACTCCTCTCGCCCCGACGGTCGCTACAGCAGCGTCGACCCATACAGGTTCGACACCACTCAGTTGGCGGCGGTCGGGACGTGGGAGGTCATCCAGGCCTTCCTGGAGGAACTGCCCAACCTGGACAAGCGGGTGAAGTCGCGGAGCTTCAACCTCTGGACCGAGTCGTACGGCGGCCACTACGGCCCGGCCTTCTACCGGTACTTCTACGAGCAGAACGAGCTCATCAAGAACGGGTCTGCCAAGGGCGTCGAGCTCAACATGCACACGCTGGGCATCATCAACGGCATCGTCTCCGCGAGTATCCAGACCCCCTACTATCCCGAGTTTGCCTACCACAATACCTACGGCATCAAGGCGGTCAACGAGACGATCTACAATCTCATGAAGACGAACTGGGCGATCTCCGGCGGGTGCAAGGACGCCATCCAATACTGCCTTGCGGGCGATCGCTCGACGCCCGATGGTTTATCTGCCTGCTCGCAAGCAGTGGCCATGTGCAGAAATCTGGTCGAGGGGCCGTATTAGTAAGTTCAAGCAACACCCGTCTCCCTTCAGACTGGCCTTCGACTGCTGGAGACCCGTAATCTGAGTGATGTGTACTAAATGTGACTATCTCAGTGCCGTAAGTGGAAGGAATCCATATGATATCAGGTTAGTATCCTGGGTTCCTCGATTGAATCTCCCTTTTGCTTCGTATGACTGATAGCTGAGGGGAAGGGCCATGTATTCTGCCGATATCCCACCAGAGCCCTGGGTCGACTACCTCAACACAGCGAAGGTGCAGAACGCCATCGGAGTGGACATCAACTATACCGCTACCTACAGCGCCCAAATCGGGACTGGGTTCGATTATACAGGAGACTGGGTCTACCCTGAGCTACTGGAAGACCTAGAGGCTGTGGTGGGCTCCGGGGTCCGCGTTGCCCTGCTTTACGGCGATGCCGTGAGTAGATCCCTGTCTTCCTCATACTCCCCTATCATCTTCTCTGCTCGCCTCGACAATCAACTCACATTACCTGCCCGACTAATCAAAAACGGTCAGGACTACATATGCAACTGGTTCGGCGGCGAGGCCGTCTCGCTGGCCCTGAACCACACGCACAAGGCCGCGTTCAACGCCGCGGGCTACGCGCCGTTCGTGGTCGATGGCGTCGAGTACGGCGAGAGCCGGCAGTACGGCAACTTCAGCTTCACGCGCATCTACGAGAGCGGGCACGAGATCCCCTACTACCAGCCCAGGGCCGCGCTGGAGTTCTTCCGGCGCATCCTGGGGGACCTGGTCGTCGCGGACGGCACCACGCGGGTCACGCCCACGTTCGGGAGCCACGGCGCGGCGAAGGCCACGCATACCGAGACGTATATAACGTGGTACACGGGACGCCCGGAGGATAAGTGAGAGAGAGATATGTATATATATATTCTTGGTCATGTGCTGAGGTGCGAGGGAGCAGGGCGCCGCTTATGAACTAGATAGATATATAAGGATTTGGGGACTAATGAAGAATACTATCATCCCTGGGCGTAGCTCCTCTCAGATTAGCACTTGATAAAGGTAGCCTAGCATAACAGAGCATCGTGAGATTCATAAGAACAACCAGTTTTTCACCAGCGGGAGAATCTTGTCGTCCACAGATAAGAAGCAGAATCCTGGGAATAACCAGGCCGTGACCTATTTTTTTGATGAGAGAAATTTCTTGAAAAGTCTTTTTGACTGATCAATATTATTAGCTAGATATTACAGATTGACACCTAATGTAAACTAGGCATGTGTACTTTTGTCTTTCTCGGCCTTATTCCTTCTCTACACACCCCCACCACTCCCCAAATAGCAAACACTTTTTTCGCATGTTGTATGCGAACTGCATATAGATGGGACCAGTAAACCAGATTTTCGCTCGTCCCTCGCCTTGAAACTCCCCTTCCTCCTGTTTACCGCTGGGCAGTCTGAGTCGCGCCAACCAAAACGTCTAATGACAAGGCTTGTGAACTGATGGCTATGCTCTAGAGACAAAAGAAAAAGAGCGGGAATGAATGAATTAATGAGCGAATGAGGACTGTTACACCGATAAAAGATGGCGCGGAAGTAGAAGGGGAAGGGGATTATCGATCCGAAAAAAAGACATGCCCCTGATGGATTTTTTTCAGCTCCTTGCCTTAACCCCCCTCTCTTCCAGCCGACAGAACGAAGCGAGCCCATAAATCTGCGGATATATGTCAAAAAGCGACGCAAAGGACAAGCGGATATGCCCTGCCTACCTGCCTGTCGAAACCCCATATCAATCCGGTTTACAGCAGCAAACGCCGCAACTCCCCACGGGATCAAATCAACCAAATCGACCAAATCAACAAAACAACCACTGTGAGCAAAAATGAGAGCGAGCAAGGGGAGTGGCGCGAGTCCCAGAGGGCCTTGGAGAAAGAGAAAGAGAGAGAGAGAGAAGAACGGGAACGACCCCGGCCTCCCGGCGGTCAGGTCAGGTCAAGGTCAGGTGTCAGGCGAGGTCAGGAGGCGAACTCGAACTCCCGCATGAGCTTCTTGAAGAGGTCCGGGTCCAGGTCGCCCCCGGCGGCCTTGAGCGCGGCCTCGCTGAGCTTCTTGGTCTTCTCCTGGGCCTCCTTCTCGCGGCGTGCCTTGGTCTTGCTCGACCCGCTGGGCGCCACGCCCGCCATCAGCTGGTCCTTGTCGTCGGCCGTGAAGTTCTTGAAGCTCAGGCCGCCGCCGCCGCCGAAACCACCACCACCCCTGCCCCCGTGACCGCCGCTGTCGGATGATGTGGAGCGGAACGACGACCGGCCGCCGCCGGGCGTCCGCGGCTCGTGCTGATGGTGGTGGTTGTGGGCGTCATGGTTGTTATGGTTGTTGTGGTTGTGGTGTGATTGTTGTTGTTGTTGGCCCGACCGCCGCGTGAACGACCGCTGCTTGCGCATCGTGAGCGACGAGCTGCGCTGCTGCCGTCGCTCCGCGTTGCTCGCGTGACGGCCTTGCTGCTGCGAGTGCGGGTGCGACGATGGCGACTCCTCCTCCCGCAGATACTCCATGCTCACGCTGTGGCGCAGCTTGCGCGGCGACGTCTGCGGCGGCCCACCGTGGTGGTGGTGCCGGGCGCCCGAGGACGGGGCCCGCGGCCGCGGCCGCCTCTCCGCATGCTGCCCGTGCCCGTGCCCGTGACCCTTGTGAGCGCTGCGCGGCTGCTGCGGTAGGAAGTGTTGGTGCGTCTGCGCGCGGGGCGTGCCCTGCATGTGGTGGTAGCCCGGCGGCTCCAGGCCGTGCTGCTGGTTGAGCCGCGAGCCGAGCACGCCGGCCTGGGGCGTCCGCGGCTGCGGCATGTGGATGTTGAGCCCCGAGATGACGTCGTCGGCGCCGCTGCTGTACTCGTACGGCAGGTCGGCCTGGTGATGGCTGTGCACGGCCATGTTGTGCGCCGCGTTGTCGTGCATCATCCCCCCGCCGCCGCCGCCGTCGATCAGGTAGACGGCGGACGGCGAGGCCGCGGTCCACATGGACCCGTCCTGGCCATACTGGGCCGCCTCGGTCAGCAGGCCCTCCATCGGCCACTCGGCGGAGCTGGCGGCGCCGCCCCGGAACGTCTTCTGCGGCGGACAGCACGCGCCCAGCTCCACGTCGCGCAGGGAGATGACCTGGTGGCCGTGGAAGAAGGCGTCGCCGCCGCCGCTCATCGCGGGCGTGTCCATGGGCGTGTCGACACCGCCGCGGTGCTTGGCGGCGGCCGGGTGGTGGATCGTGGCCGGGGCGCCGAGCAACACGCCGTCGCCGCAGAAGGGATCGTCGAGGCATCCACTGACAAACCCCGAGACGCTAGTCGTCTGGTGGTGGTGCTCGTTGGGGATGCGGCCCGTCAGCGGCGGCGAGAGCGGCAGGCCGCGAGCGTCTGTGGGTTCTTCCCTCTTTATCCCTACAACCGGGTCGGGGAGGTCGTCAAAGCTCACGCCGAGATCGTCGAGTTCGAGTTTCGTGTCTTTCAGGAATGTCTCCACACCGGTCATGTCGACGGGCTGATAGTGCTGCTGTTTCTTGACGGGCCTGGCGCGGTGCAATGTACGCCGGACGGTGGCGTAGACGGATTCGGCAAACCGACTGTGCTTGCGTGGGCTCAGCGTCGGGCTCGACGGTGCGGTCACATTGCCTCGACGCGGCGACGACTTGAGCGATATACCCTCGAGATGAAGAAGTTCCGTGTCCGATATCGAACCGCTGCTGAGAACGGGGTCCTTCGCCGCAGATCCGAGTATCATGGGATGGGGCTCGGCTAGATCTGGCGTGGTCCGTGGCGAGATGGCGATGGGCTGGCTTGCTGTTATGTCTGGCGTCTCGACATGAGCACGGTCCGAAATAAAGTCTAACGGGCCAGCAGAGAATGAGGTAGTCAGTTCATTTTGGAGGGATTCGAGGAGAATAGAGGGGCTAGGCGGATCTTGGAGGGTGTCGCCGCCCGATGCTGCTGCTGCTGCTGCGTCTCCACCGTCAAAGGTGACGAATTGCTCAAAGAAGTTATCGCTCGGTATTGCAAGCTCGTCATTGTCCGGCCAGAAGGAGAGCTGGCCCTGATCTTTGTCCAGGGGGAAGCGTACCGCCGCGAAGGCCATGTTGTCGACGGAAGAGAAAGAGAAGCACAACTCAGGTGTGTGAGGGCTGACTGATAAGCGGATAGGAGAGAAGACCTCCCCCCCTATAGCAACAAGAGTTACGGGGTAGCTGTTTGTGAAGGAAGAGGTCGAAAGGGGGTGGCCGTGCCTGTATCTACTTTCTGCAGGTCAACAAAAAATGGCGAGACTTGGCCCGGCAACAACGAAAAGAAGAACATGTGAGCCGTCTGGAGGCTTAATTTCAGTCAAGATAAGTCATGGCAGATGCCCGTGGCAACGAGATGAACAATTTCGAAATTACCCAGAGGAATGAGGTCGAGGCACTGGGTGAACCTTGGGTTTCTGCTAGAACCTATTCCTCCCCCTAGGTCTTATAAAGGCATCGGTATCTATTACACGTACCTCGATCATCGTGGCGCGTTGCCCAGTATCCCCCCACCGGAGAGTCCTCGTACGCCATGTCGAGTTGCCCTCGAGGAACAAAGAGTGAAGCTCAAAGAACACAGGCTAGTCCGTGGTTGGCCCGAGTAGTTTATAACGTAGTGTAGACTTTAGCACAGCGTTCGTTGCACAGATTCATGTGGGGGTGTAGAGGAGGAGGAGACAAAGAAATCCATGGAATGTAGAGCCGCCGACTGGGAGACGAGTGTATGTTAGTATGGTCCCCAGTATAAACTGAAACCTTTATCAATTTGTGTCTTGGAAGAGAGCGCAACGCTGTGCAGTAGTTGTTAGCGTATCGCCTATGATTGGAGGTTGGCAGTAGAGTAGGATCTATAACGTAGCTTGTATCCTGTGTTATGTCGGTCATTAATTGTTTTTTTACTCACGCGTATTGTAAAATTCTCTTATCATGTGGCATGTGGTGAGAGAGATATCCGGCCACCCCTTACTGAGGCAATGGTAGGCTCTTACTAGGCACTCGTCTTTGTCCTCGTGCCACGATCGTGGTACCCATAGTATCGCTCTGGACAAAGCGTGAATGTCACAGTAGTTCCGATTTCCGGAAACAATAGAGATCAGGTAAATGGCTGCTTTGTGTAGTCACGTTTCGATTCAATGATGCATCGAGCTAGCTTCATAGTATTACATAGATAATGCTGGCGAGTAATCTGCTAAAGCTTGATAATGGCCATGTAAAGGTGAGCCGATTGTCTGTCCTCTAATGGGAGTTTGGCGGTACCTGATGCAGTGATAGCTCCGTGTCTTTGGTATATCTTTTCCTCGTCAAATCGTGGCCGGGTCCTACAAGTCGTCCCATGGTCCTGGCCAGAAAACACAAACTAAACAGAAAAACAAGACCCTCTACACGGGGTCGCAATGCCCAATGCTACCAACTCCCTATGCATGATCTATCCGGGCTCCATTTACCGGTGCCTCAGCTCGCCGGCTGTGATGCTGTAAACCCGGTTGTAGCCTGTCCGTCCGTAACGCCTTCCTGTCTTGCCCTGGGTATATATGTAATATGACCGACAAAAAGAAAATCATATAAAAACAATCATACAATTAAGCCATGGTAGTATTCGACTGAGATGTAGGAGGCACAGACGATTCGGATGTGGCCGTCGAATTTGTCCTTCGCCTTCGACGCATGCGAGGCACACTCTTTTTCATATTCTTACACGCCTGGGCTGCCTCGGACGACGATCGGTACCGCAGGAACCCGAATTTCCTAATCCCTGACGGGGTGCTGGCATTGCGCAAAGTCAGGTTGTCGTTCAGCAACGTGTCCTCGTCCAGTTCGCTGAAGCCCGGGTCAACTTCCAATTGCATCCGGCCGGATAGCAAATGGGATTCGATCGGATCTTGTGGCTCGATATAACCCGGGGCCGTGGGCAGCGTCAGAGCCGTCGACGTGGCCTTAGTAGGCGAGGATGGTGTGGAACTTTGCACATTGCATTGTACGCCATTTTCGATCATGCCCGTCATAAGGCCTAGCATCCGGAGATTTGAGGCGCTTTTGTGTAGAGGCTTTTCTGTACCCCGGCGCAGCCGCTTAGCATCACTCGCCTTGACGAGTTTTCTGTCTTCTGACGGAGCGTCCAACGGCGGACGGTCAAGCTGGTAGGGCCTGGGCGACCGGGGCGGATCATACAAGGGCGACATGGTCGAAGGGGACGGATCGCACTGCATTGAGAACTCTGGTATGGGATGCAGAGCAGCGGTAGGCTCGGATGGGGGCAACGGCATCGAATTTGGCATGGAAAATACATGATCAGGCCCTTCATATTGGAAATGCAGCCCCTCTTCTATCTCCCTTGTTTCTTCGCGGCTCCTCTCCTTGTCCAGCAAGTGCCATTGTAACGGGTCCTGGAGAATGGGCTTCCTATTCAGTCTGTGGACGAGCTTGTCGAGATCACGGGCCACATCTGGCGTGTTGGTGTTGTTGTTCGGTACGTGTCGGCCATGGTCCAGTTGAAGTTGAGGCGGGGACAAGGGCACGGGCACGGGCTTTGCGAGAGACTGTTGCGCGGACGAGTGTATCTGGTGGAGAGGCGGGTCGTCGGCAGGAGCCATGCTCGAGTCGGTCTCCCGGGGATGGAGAACACCCTCGAGCACTCTCTTCTGTACCCAAAATGGTAGTGACGGCCAGCAGAGCCCAGCAGAGTACGATCAGGCAACATAGGTGAGGCACATGCCGGACGGCAGGAAGGGGTGTCGTGAGGGTTCAGAGAGGAGTTAGGTAGTAGACGAGCTGCTGTGCTGAGGGAAGGGAGCTCCATAAGATAGGTATTGGCCGTGCTTATGCTGGGGGTTTGCTGGGGTTTAGTAGGTAGTGTGTCACTCCCCCAGCACTCCCCCAGCACTCACCCAGCACTCGCTCACCCAGCACCACGCAGCAGGGCTTGGCGATTGATTAGCTCTGATTTGCCCACCCAACCCTGCCTGCTAGGAAGTAGGTATCCTGGGAAATGCGCCACTGCTCTAGACTACCTAGTTCTCACGCTAATGCGGATCCAACAGACGCACGACTTCGACGCTTTTTTTTGAGAAACGCGCCCTAGGAAAGCAAGCCCTGTGGGTCTCTACTACCTACTACATGCTGCCTCCTAATGTACTGCAATGTAAGTAAGTACCTACCTGTAGGAACTTTCCCTACCAGTCTACGAGTAGTACGACGCTACTGGGGCACACCTAACCTTACTAGGCGTAGGCACATTGGTGTCTGATGTATACGCGCTCTTCCGTTGCCCAATTGATCTCTACCTGCACTAGTGCGCACCGGGCAACTAGCTGTGGAGGGACTGACTACTGCAAATAATTACAGATTGACAGGGAGGCATTTTCTGCACCTAGGGTCTTTGTTTCTGTTGTTATCTATAGTTGTTTCTTGGTGTAAAATGATCACAGCCTATGGGCCGAGTACTGAGTGGTTGCTTGTACCTAGGTAGTTGGATACCTCTGTGGCAAAGGCGCTAGGCAGTCAGAGGGTAAAATACGCAGTACATACATGTAGTACGTACTTGCAGCCTGGCATTTGCCCCGTACCATACCATCCATCCGTGCGCGGGATGCTGTGCAGTTGCCCTCCGGACTGACACATGCTTGGTACAGGTGGGCCACGACAGGGGTCAGTTACTGGAGTAATCGTACCACGGGGTACGTAGGTACGTACTATGTAACTAGGCAGTCAGGCGCGGCCGAACAGGGACCCCCCATCCCAGAAGAATGGTTTCTGGAAGGAGAGACGTACAAAGTGTATCACGGGTACTTTTTTAGCCCGGCGAGAATACCGGCATGCATGCCCCATGATGTACCTACATGGCGAGTATCTAGGTCAGAAGAGTGAGACATGGCTGTCCGACTGATCATGTGTGCAAGGCATAGGCTATACAGGCTACATACAGTACACATTTCTGTTCCATCTAGCGTACCTAACGTGT
This sequence comes from Xylaria palmicola, assembly GCA_022385595.1. Taxonomy (NCBI): domain Eukaryota; kingdom Fungi; phylum Ascomycota; class Sordariomycetes; order Xylariales; family Xylariaceae; genus Xylaria; species Xylaria palmicola. Next base: position 368,302 of record MU281346.1, read on the forward strand.
ATCTTACCGTCGGGTAGGCAATTATAGCGCCTGTAGGTGTCTGAGTAGCAACGTAGATAGTTCCTCCGGTCGTGTAACGGTTGAAGCGCCAGTTCGAGGTTAGCTCTCTGCGGAATGCTCAGGCCGATAAGTGGTCGCATGTGTCGACTCACGAGGTTAGAGACACACATATGCATTAACTAAGTGTACTCACTAACGACGGTACATGTACTTAGGTAAGGTCATGCCATGTAAGAACTACAACGATGCCTCAGTAGTGCGACGTGAAAGGCTGAGAGCATGAGCTAATCTGCCCTGGTACTGCTGTTCGCATAATCCACCGACTTTCTTGTAGGTACTTAGTAAACAATGCTCTCATTCCAGATTGTCTCACTGGCAATCTTCGCGGAGATGGCGTGGGCTAGTGCGAGCTAACCTACCTGATGGCACTGGTGCGTAAAAAGTACCGTTTTCCAAACATCCCCATCCCTTCAAGAGCTGTTCCCTTTCATTCACAAAGTTCTAGTTAGTTTGGCGTGATCCTGAATGTGGTGGACGCGAGTGTTTGATAGGTTGGCCGATAACTTGTGGCTTGGGCTTCTTACGTACTACACTTAACACTTCTCAGGAGGGGGTTTGCAAAAGTACAGATCTACGGAATAACTAGCGAGAAAGCAAAGTAGGTAGTGAAGTGATGAGAGGCACGAAGAACCAACTAAGTAATCTGCCCATCTAATGTCGTCATGTCAACGCAGTGCCGTCTTGCGTGTTGTTGCCTCGAAATTGGAATGGTTGCTGCATGCATGGTCTTTAAGAAGATGGCGGTAGATGTTTAGGCCTGAAACCTGGCATACCTGTTTGGGTACATGTGTGTACAGATATGGCAAGGCTCGGATAGGTATTCTTTAGTGTGGTTGTTCCGGAGTTTTTGCTCAGCTGTCATGAGAGCAATGTGGGCAATATTGATTACTTAGCATGGAAGCTGGTACTTGAACACGCACAAAAGAATATTGAGATGCATCGTCGGGTATGAACATGCATATACTCAATACCTAACCCAAGCAGGTGTTCGCATTAGGTGAGCTATACTGTGGTCTAGACGCGGTTCCCAGTGATGCTACACATGGCATCCGGTGTTTACCTCTCCTCGTAGTTAGATAGCTGTTGCATTAGGTATCTTATTACTACAGTAACACCACAGTGCATTCATTGTAAGTGCTAGTACATGTGTGCTAATGTACTACCTAATAAAGTAAGTAGACACCTAGGTGCTTGCAGCATACCCAACGCTAAGTCTGCACTACGTACGCAGTATAGTCCTAGATAAGCCTTAGCTCGGCGCCTTGTCAGAGCTGCATGAAGGTATTTGTCACGGCCCAAATCCCCGGGTCCAGCCCAGAAAGGACTCCTCACAAATGATGGATCACCACCCGGGCCGAAACCCATTCGATCCCTTGTTTTTTTCCCTTGTCCCCAACGCTCCACGCACGCTCTGTCTTGAAACTAGACAATGCACCACGATGAACTAACTAACTTACGATGACACCGGAACCAAGTTCCACGCCTGGCTGGCTGGCCGGGCGCTGGGCTTTGTGGGGGATACTCGCCATGTGCAAAGCATGATTCGTAGTAGTCGCGCTTATTAGTCCCGGTTAGCTGAGGACCTATGGACAGCGTAACTATGTACTACGGTATGTTAAGTATGTAACGATCCATTCCCGGAGAGCCAGTTAAAGTAACATCAAAAACCGAGAAGGTGGTCCAGCCCCAACCCACATCTCATTGGCTTGTGTGTGTGCATCTCAGATGATCTGGCTAATCACTGGTGACCATTATAACATGCAGCAGCAGCAAAAAACAAAAACAAAAACAAAAAAAGAGCCAGTCTTTTTTCGTATAGGCATAAATCTGTGCATATTTCAGCCGACACGGGCACGATGAGATGCTTTGCTTTGCATTGGCGGCTCTCTCGACACCCCTGCAGGGTTGGCTTACGGCCCGAAAAGAATACCTACATGTTTGCAAGAAAAATCGATCTGCGACAGCATTGCAAACCCTAACCCTGCGGACTTTTGGATGTCCGACCAGTAGTGGGTTGTAGTCTGGTCCCCCCTACGCTATAGCCAGCACATATATATGCCTCGTCTGTGAAATAAAGACGTTGGGCTTGTCTCGTCAGATTTTCCTTGCCACTCGCATCCAACCAGCATCCCTACTGTGAGCATGTCTTGGCTCGAGACTGGCTTATTGTCTCCAAGCCATAAAAGAAACGAACAACTAACGAAGTAGTAGGCTAATGAATACGGGTGCATTGACCCTATTGGACCCATCCGCTATCATTTTTGGAAGCGAACTACCAAGTGTATTTATTTACCAGATCCCTGAATGCAATGCACGTACATAGTAGTAGCACAGCAGCTGTTGAAAGGGCTGTCCCAGCAGTCTGGTTCGTTGTGGAGTTCAATTGTTGTAGCAACGACAACAACCGGCTAACCAAGGTGTCTGGGCCACGCGGGGTGGGTTACGGTAGTACGTACAGAGCACAATTACCGGACTTGGGATTGGGTGGATTCACAGATTTGGCCTGATTGGTAATGACCGACCCGAAATTAGCACGCTTTTTCCCCTCCTCATCCTCATCCTCCACTTGTTAGGCCTCCGTCCCGTTGGCTGGGTCATGCGGCCGCGCTTGCGCCGGATTTGTGTACCAGCCAACAACCTGTGCGTCGCAGGTCCTGGACAGGCAGGATTGCGGGAGCCCAAGAACGTGGTAACTGGGCCACGCGTGTGGATGCGTTCCATCTGGGTCCCCGTCTCTCGGGGCCGGAGGAGAACGAAATGAACCACTGCTGTGGGTTGGAGGACGACGAAACGCAGCAGCAGCAACCCCCCCCCCCCCCCCCTTCGCGGACTGGACGCCTCTTTCTGGGACAAGCGGTCCCGAGAACTGCACGGCAGTTCCTTGTGCGCCCGACGCCCATCCTGGTTCGGTGTGGGTGACTTTCGCAGTGCCCGTTTGGTTCGTGGGGCGCGCGGTTACTGCATGCAATTCGCGTTCAAAAAGCGCAACATCCACGTCCCCCGACCGCTATTGGCTCACCTCTGGAATTGGCCTTTCTTACGTGGGCCGATGATTGGCATCGAGTCACCGAACATTGTAGGTGAAAGCCATTTCATGGCGCCTCGGCGGAGGAGAAGTCACCGGACAGCGTATTCCAGTTTAGTGCCTGTATAAATAAGTACGCATGCACGTAGTAGGTACTTGTATGTACGTACATGCATGCATGGTCGACGCGACTAGGTAGTCTAGATACTGTACAGGGAGCCGCGTAGGTAGTATGTCCCCAGCCCGTCTGCCATCTGCAATGCATTATAGCCCACCTAGGTCAGCCACGGCTCGGTGGTTTACGCTTCAACCCGAGTGATTGGTTATCCGGGGCGCCGACGCCAGCGGTTTCGCTGGGCCGTTTCGTACCTCCTGTTAGTGGGCGCCTCTGCTGCACCATCGCCAATACTTGCTGAGATGCGGACTGTTGAAATCGACAGCGCGGAGAACTTGTCATTTCCCCTCCCCCCAGTTGAGGCTGAAACGCCCGTGCAGATACATGCGCATACACCGCACTCGCGGAGTTGCGAGGAGACCGCCAGGTAGGTAGCCAAGGTTAGGTTAGTATAAGCAAGTCCTCAGCGGCTTGCATTCCGCCTCTTTGGATGGGCGCCTGGCGTATGATACCTGGCTGCGGCCATTTTGAGCCGCCAGGACATCGGGTCAATGCCATGGGCGGGATAGGACACGGCTGTTGCCTCTATTCTTGTCTCGCATCGAAAAGCCAGCTCTTCGAAACCCGGTGCAGACAAGCCAAAACAAGTCATTTCGGGGAACATGGATCACACGCCCAAGGCTGGAGGGCGAAAAGGCGCAACACTGGTGAGTCAGCGGCTGCCCGGCACCGAGGATTGACGCAGATCCAGACCTATGTGTACTTTCCATCATCAGACTGTCTGTGTGTAAGCTATTACTCAGCGACCTGATGGATGGGATATAGTGCGTCCAACGCAATACTCGATCGAGTAACACGGCTGGCTCTTTCTGGGCGATCAGACGCTACAAACACGCGCCCGCATTCTGGGCAGCTGAGTGAGCCAGCCAACAGACATTGGTGCGCAGCCACAAAAATGCATAGAGTCTACAAACTACCACACGTATAGGCCGAAAACCCGATCGTCGCATGGCTCATCCAGGATGCAACCCGGGTGTTGGTGGCTTTCAATAGCTCAGACACGAGCGGATCATTATCCGCAGCCGGTATGTGAAGGGAATGGATAGCAAAAAAGTGCGTAGGTGGGCGGGCGTATGAGGCACGAGACGGGATCGGCGCCTTTTGCAGACCTCCATACATAGGTACTGAGAGCAATCGTTCACCCGACACGACTTACTCACAATAGAGTCACGCATTCCTTGCTGCGTGCTTCTACTACTACACGTCGAGATGCTTCGTATACGGTGCCGGTGAGCGAGAAGCAAGGGGGATCACTTCTATTTAAGATGGGCTGTATGTGCTGTCTCAGTCTGGACTCTCACCTGTGACAGTGGCTCCAGGCACACCCACAATGGTTTTGGGTTGCAAAAGGAATTCGCCGACTTAAAGTGCCGAAAGCCAAGAACACTACTTCTAGGTACCTACACATCTCGAGGTACCTGTAGCAGAACGTACTCCCTATGTACATAGTAGTAGGAGAGCGGAGTGGTGCCCAGCTGGAACAAAGCATGTGCCAGGTGGCAGCAGCGTCTTTACATTTTACTTGTATGCTAGACTAGCTTATCGCTTCTGTGTAGATAGGTAGGTACTTATCTCTATGTAGCCCTTGGTCTCAGCAAACGCGATAAGGGATCACGATCCCCATCGCCGGTTGGCCAGCGCGAAAGAAGCAGATCGAACGACGACATGTCGACCTCTGGCTCGGCGCTGGCTCAGCTGAAGCGATTTACGCTCGGCTCGCGGTCCTTGTTCATCAAGTGTGTCCCGGCACCGAGGAACTTCTACGAGCGGCGCGCGGTGCTTGCAACACTGCAAAAGATCTCGCAGCAGTCCATCCAGACATTCAAGCGGCTCCAGGCAAGCCCAAACACCCCGCACACACGTTACACCCCTTCATGTCAATACCTAATGCCTGTGACCAGGACAACTCTTCGTTCATAGTCGTGACCACGAGACCGGATGCCGCCGAGGACCTCGTCCACAACTCCCCTCTTCGGCGCACCCTTCTATCCCAAGACCCCGGCCAGGATGGGGGCTCAACGTCCGCTTTCGACTACGACGTGAGCGGTCCGATTGCGACGCCTGCCAACACGTTCCCGGCCGATACGGCTGCTGCCGGGCCAACCCCCGTGTCTACAGACCTCGGCCTGGCCCCCAAGACTTTCACCCTGCATATCTTCCCGGCGAACGCACACCACGACCACAGAGAGGAGGTCCGAAAGAACCCCCTCCACGGCCAATGGCCGGGCGACGGCACGACAGACACCTTCATATCGGCCGCGCTGAAGAGGGTCATACCCTCGGGCGCCCTGGCGCCCGCCCTGCGGGACTGGGAAACGGGCAACCAGCTGACGCAGGAGCCCGGTGGTTTTGCCGACAATGGCGCCGAGGGTGCTGCTTCTCTGCTGCTGGGGAAGAAGCGGCATTCTTCGCGCGAGGCCTTCGTCTTGGAGAGGATACGGCGCCGGGCCGCGGAGCAAGAGATTCCCAAGGTTATGAGTAGTCTTGTCCAGTTTGCCGAGGAGTGCAGAGCCAAGTCCTCAAAAGCACCATCGGAGCCATCGGAAAAAGGGTCGAGCGACCAGAGCCCGTCATCATGAGCTAGGCCCAGCGAGTTGTCCTCGAACAATACGAATATTGCAACGACATAATCATCTTCTCAAAAAGCCGTTCGAATACCAAGAGTCATTTACTGTATAGCTCGATAACTGCTCTACGAGTGGCTAGCAAAGCTGCGCACATTGTGTGGTGGTATCGCGTCTGATCGCTTACTGACGAGGGGCATAGTAGGAACCATCATTTTTACTCTAGTGGTAGTTCCTTAGCGGTTCCTATTCTGCTGCCATCATGCGCCATGTTTATTCGCGGCCATATGAAGCCACTTTTTCAACTGCGGCCCGGTGCTTACGTCAATTGGATGATGGATGAGCCACATCCCCAGGCTTTTTAGACTAACTCTTCCAGTTGCGGGGAGGCCTCAATCATCATTCGGCTACTAATGCCATGCTTTCAAGCTGGGAATGCATCTCATTCGCTACATCGGCAGTCAACGTCGCACGTGTATATGCAGGGCTCTCTCTGCCTATTTGCTTTTTCACAACCACTCTCAGCAAGCGGATGGGGCTGCAAGGCTATACACGCCCCGTACTATAGCCTTGGGAGGAACGGTGGGTTCCCAGGATATTCACAAGCAAGTTCTGTTACGGTGTGCTCCATACACTTGCAGCGAATGGGCGACACGATCTCGTCTGCGCTATCCCACGCAGAGCCAGAGCGCAGAGAGATGTACTATAGCTGAGAGATGGGCCTAATGCGGAGATGACGTCGGCTAGGCGGCACTAGCTGACCCCAGACACGCTTGATGCCCTAGAAGCCCCGGCTTGATGCTACACGAAAATCAAGAAATGGGCTAAGCCGTCTCCACACGTTCGGCGCCGTCCAATCACGGCGCCCGGCACGGGGGACAAAGCCACGACGTCACAGCTGGATGAGGGTGCTGCGGTCGTGTGATGCTGTGTGATGCTGTGTGATGCTGCGTGTACACGCTGTTGTCATCTCCATGGGCAGATTCGTCTGCCATCAAACCACCGGCAACCCGGCCCCCAATCGGTGAACCCCTGGCCGGGGATGACGTTGCCTGATCGACCTGGCAGCGTCTTCCTTGGCAGACAGATGCCCAACCGCGAGAGAGAGAGACGGGCAGTCGACAAGGGAACGAACATCTCTGACGACGTCGTGCCGGGGTTATGTAGAATCGGCTGTTTGATGCTTGGAATAAAACTGTGCCTCTCCTCCCCCTTACAGACTTCGTGACTCTTGCTCATCATACATGCGAACCGTGTTGCCCTGCTGCAGGATCTTTGTCGTCTTAAGCACCCATCCAGGCTTGAAACCAAACCACTTACACGCCAACTGACCACTGACCACTTGATCACCAGTCGGCATATATCAGGTCGTCAACATGGCTCGGACGGGCTTCATCCACCACATCGGCACCTTCTTCCTCTTCGCCGCCACCGTGCTGCTCATCATCACCGACATCTCGGCCCCCGTGGTCTCGTCCATCTCCATACTGAAGGTCGAGCTGGGCACCAATAGCCGGTCCGGGCTGTTCAGCGACGATGACGACGACAACCGCTTCCCCACCATCACCTTTGGTACCTTTGGCTACTGTCTGAACGATGTCCAAGCGTAAGTCCTTTTTTTAAAAAAAATTCGAATTACATCTAGATAGATAAAAGGGGATTTGATCGGGGGACCCATTTATTATCCCACCACACAACATAACCGTGGCGGACTGACTGACTGGACCGCTTGACGAACGAGACAACTAACAACAACAAAATAGCGCCGGCTCTGAATCCTGCAGCGACTCGCGCGTGGGCTACGACCCGGTGGCCGTCATCGAGCGCAACCTGGGCAGAGGCGGCGGCGGCGACGACGACGACGCGTCCTTGTCCGACCACGCGCAGTCGACGGCGCGCGCGCTGACCAAGGTCATGGTGCTGCACCCCATTGCGACGGGCCTGGCCTTCATCTCCTTCTTCCTGGCGCTCGGCGCCGGCTTCGTGGGCAGCGTGCTCGCGGCCCTGGGCGCCTTCGTCACCTTCCTCGTCGTCCTGGTCGTCGTCATCACCGACTTCGTCTCCTTCGCCATCGTGCGCTCCGCCGTCAACGACATCGAGGACGACACCGGCGTCGCCGCCGCCGCCTCCTGGGGCCCCGCCGCCTGGACCACCCTCGCCGCCGCCATCCTCTGCCTCCTCGCCGCCGTCATCCTCCTCTTCACCTGCTGCAGCGCCCGCCTCCACCGCCGCCGCGAGAGCCGCTACCGCGGTGACGCCAAGCTCGCCCCTGCGACGACGTTGCCGCCCCGCCGCCGCCGCTGGTTCCGCTGAGCTGGCTCTCCTTTTGTCCGTTGTTCCTGTTTGGGGAAATACGGGACGAGGGGCCCAGTAGTGCTCTGACTAACCTACCTGTTTCTCTCACCAACAAAACTTCATAAACGGGGATTTTTTTTACAAGACCCCTGGCTATATTTAATAATGACTAATCCATGAATGAAAACGATTCCACGACCCGGGGATGTATATGTATGTCTTCTATCCTATGGGGGAGTCCGTTCTACACAGCACGAGGATGATGTTTTTTTACTTCATGCGCAACGCAAGCAAGTTGACAAAAAAAAATAACACAATTGTGTCTCTATTGTATATCAATCAATCGATCGAACATATACCCGACCTAGTTCATTTTTTACCTCTTTTATGCCCCTGATACCAGTCATCCTATTTATGTAACTACATCCATCATCCTGCTTCCTAGCTAGATTCTGAAAGTTCCACGGAAAAAAAAAAATCACAAGATAGTTACAAATTACCAATGAACCAAGCTTTATTGCTTCCTACGTACAAATTGTTTCTCACAGAATACTTAAGTACCTTACTATTTGCTTACCTACCTACCATAGCGGACGACATCGTCCGCGGCTGCCGGCAAGTTCTCTAACTATAACTTAATCACTGTTATAAAAAAGAGCTAAGTTAGATAATTCAAATTCCTGTCCCGCATCATTTAGATAATTCATTATAAACTTGTTCTGTCCCTTTTGTGAGCTTAACTTAACCTAACCTAACCTACACATCATTCCTTGCGAGCAAAAAGTGCCCGGTTTTACTCATAGAATAGCTAAAAAAAAAAAAAAAAAACAAGATTCGGAAGCTTGTCCCCGCTAAAGGTTGCATCTGACGCATTACTAAAGAAGGACAATGTGTGTGAGCCTCCTTTCCACCTCAACCAGAGTGTCCGATGAAGTGACGCGCAGACGTACTGTCGTGGGAGCAGCGTAGGCACCAATGATCAGCAGTGCTCCCTCATCTTCTGCCGTCAGGGCCCTAAATTATATTAAAACACAGAAAACCAACGCATACCGCTCATCGAGCTGTCCCGTCCGGCTGAAGTAGTCAAAGAGGACCGTGTCCTCTGAACGAGACCGCGAGATCATTTAGCGTCTTCTCTTCTTGTTGCGCCCACTCTCCTCTTCCTCGAGGCCGCTCTCACGATCTTTCCGCTTGGCCTTCTTCTCCAGCTCATCCCAATCCTCGCCTTCTTCCTCATCCTCCTCGGAGCCTTCCTCACTGGCCTCATCGGACGCGTTGCTATCGAAGTCCGAGTCATCCTCGCTAGACTCGCTTGCTGCTTCTAGTTCAGACTCCGACACCTCGAAGTTCGACTCCTCTTCATCCTGTTCCTCACCCTCGTCATCACTCTCGTTCTGGAGGAAAGACCAGCCACCGTCCGCAAAGAACTGATGTGTATCAGCCGTCACGGTCTTCATGATGGTAGGCCAGTTCAGATTGAGAGGTCCTTCAGTGAAGGCAATATCCGAGGAATCAAGCCATTCTTTGACATCTTCCAAGGACTCGACCGGTATCGTGTTGATGTGGAACGGCGTGCGAGTGAAGTCTTTGAAGACAAACACAAGGTCAAAATTCTTAAGGCCAAATTGTACACGTTCCAAATGGGCCACCTCGATATCGTCAAGGGTGACGACCATGAATGGAGGCTCTGTAACCTGAATGAGACAGTCCGTCGTAGGCTGAATGTAAACGTTACTGCGGAAAGGAACGCCATTGAAGCCAAGCTCGCGGAGAGGCATGTCAACCTCGACACCCTCATTTTTACCAGCGTCGGCGATTTTGTCGGCGAATAACTTGAACATCCGATCTAACTCGGCCCTGCGTCTCCGTTCTTCCTGTTCGGCCTCGAACTCATCTTCATCACCGTAGCGGTATTTCCGCTTACGGTTTCCAGTTTCGTCAAACTGAATATCTGTTGCCTCTCTGTAGAACTGTACATCCTTGGTCTTTTTCTTGTTCCCTATAATGATGGGGTCCTTTAGATGTATATGAATCACCACAATTAACTCGTGAGCACAAGGCTGGAAAAAAAGATGGCGGATGTTGGAGAAGAGCACGTCAACTCTCTGCTGCGTGTTGAGCGGCGACTGGTATCGGATACCATTCTGGTGGATCTCAACTTTCCCAGGAACACGTTTGCCCTCCATGGCAGGCCGGATATACAGATTATCCATGACAGGAGGCCGTCGGTCTATTACAGTGTTAGCACAAAATCCACACAGACGTCTGATGTTCTCAAGAAAGCTTACTTCTGATCTCAATGAGCTTGTCCTGCTCGACGACATCTTCCATGTCTTTCTTTTCCTGCTCCTTCTTCGTAGCCTCTTTCTTCATATTTGCAATTTGTGTTGCAATCTCATCATATCGGTCGCCGTTGAGAGAACGGAAAGTCAAGCTCCGAACAAAATGTGCCGACGCATCCTCAAAGGGCTGATCGTCTTTTCGACCCACACCCTGACCCGGTGAGAGAAAGTTGATTCTCAAGTAGGACCATTCCCCCTCGTCGTTTTTACTGGCGTTTTTGATTGTATGAATGTGGAAAGGAACAGGCCGTCCCATAACCGGGAGGACAACTGTGTGGTTTTTCTGATCAACTACAATCTCGAGATTTTTGATCCTTGGAGGAAGCTGGTTGTCTCGTTTATACGACTCAAATTTCTTGAACTTCTTAACTTCGGTGCCGTTTTGACCACTAGTTGACTCGGCAAAACGATCCAACCCTTCTTTTTGCTTTTTGGATGCGAGTTCTTTCTGGTGTTCGCGGCGCCGCTTCTCTTGATCTTCATCGACCTGGGTCGTACGTTCGGACCGCAGACGGGTATTAGTGATGTTTTTAGTAGCAACAGCACCAACCCGAGCGTCTTTCTTCTCCTTCTTGGGCGCAGGCTGGCTTTCCTCCTCGTCCTTGAAGAAGAATGATGTCGCATCAAGCTCTGACGGTGCGTCGCCGGTGAAAACAACTGGCTCGCTCGTAGTCACTCGAATGGTGTCAGTAATAACCAACGAATAAGTCTTGCTAAGCTTGTCTTGTGGGGAAGGATTTTCCACATCTGTAAAGCCGGTAGTAATGCACAATGTCATTCCATCTTTCAAGGGACGGGGATTCTTGGCATTTAATATGAGGCTTGTATCTTTGCTCTCAATGCCAATCCCCCATCCGACATTCTTCACAAAGTGCTTTTCCAGATCGGGCTTTTTTGACCTGATATAGCCAAGAGCCTTGTTGTAGACGTCTTTGGCAAGAGCTCCATCCCTGACTTCTTTTAGAGCAAGGTTATGGGCAGTATGCAGAGTCTTGTACACACTTTCCTGTGTTTTATTGGGATCGACTAGGAAGGTTCGTGCAATGACTGAGCTATAAGACTTGTACCGCAAGCCCATACCGGCAATTATGACTCCAGCGTGAAGATTATCATTGGTAGGTTCTGCGTGGAGCTTTAAATCGTATTTGCCACCGCTCTGGACGGCTGGGCCAAGATACCAATCGAGTGATGACGGATCCAAGTCTGAGGGCAATCTCTGTTTGCCAGGGAGCTCAACAGTCTTCCACCACTTCTCATCATCCAGTTTTGAATCAACCATCTGGGCTAGTATGCTGTGCTTGACCTTTTTCTCTTGATCTAGGATGTCGGACATCTGATCTAGGAAATATGGGTTCATAAGGGCAACGCAGGCCTTTGAAGCAGTTCGCATGGCCCGTAACTCGGTCTCATCTTTCACAGAGAAAGCGGCAGTAGAGAGGGCGGCGGAGATATCGACTTCTTCGCTGTCTGCGCATTTTTCGCTGAATACCTTTTTCCACTCGTCGACGAAAGGACCTTTGGACGTGTCCTTGGTGAGCACACCGACTTTTTTCTGCAAGAGAAAGTCTAGTTAACAGACTAGATACAAAGTAGACCATCTGTTACGAAAAAAGGATAGCAAGAAAAAGAGTGTGAAAGTGCCATTACTCACGCCGGCCGATTTGATAGTGTCTGTGATAGTGATGAATTGTTTCTCATTTGCGGCAGCGTCCTTGCCTCGAACAAGAATCTCGACGGGGAATTTGCCCTTGGACAGGGGCTCCAAGTGTTTGGCTACAGGGTGTTAGCAATGTTTACAATTAAGGCGGCCTGACGGAAAGCATCGCGTTCGGTCCGAGAAATACCTTTCTTGGCGGTCGTCACGACATATAGCTTTTCGGTAGTGAAGAGCATCAGGGTGGTCGGGAATTCGTAGCCTAACAGCCAAAACTAAGAGGAAAGAAAAAGTTAGCCTTGGCACGTCTGCGCGCAGGGTTCGAAAGCCGCAAGTTGTCGGGCCATGGCGATTCAACTGCAGAGGCGCACGGCAGGGCATCGTGGGGGCAGCGGGGGCAGCGGGAGACGTACGTGCATGGCATTGTTCTTGTGGAATTCGGGATTCTCCTCGACCTTGCCCATCATGATGACAATGGAGGAGACGCCGGCGAAGACGCCAGTTTCCGAGGTGCGCTTGTCATTCTTCCAGGCACTGACGAAATGCGAGACGCGCTCGTGGAAGAGCTTGGCATCGATCTTGATCTCCGCCATCTTGGGGGTGCGCGAGGTGGAAGATGGCAGGCCAGTAGATCGGTGGTGGTGGTGGTGGTTGGGGAGAAGATGAGGGCAGATCGATGGGATCGATGGAGGAAGTCAAAACGTCGCCGCCCCAAAATCCAGGTCCGTCTTTGAGGTGACGCGAATCCAGGCCAGGCAGGACCTTAGCCCAGCGGCTAGGCTACCTGAGGCAGGCTGAAGGGGTACCTGTACCGGGTAACGGTCGGTGTCCACCTAGGCGTGCAGGTACCTCCTCGTAGTGAATAATTACTGAATATACCAGGTCACCCAGGAGGGCACCTGTGCACCTTAAGGCAAGCTCTTTAAAGTGGGGCTCCCGATAGGCCCACTGCCACGCGCGTGACGCGGTTGGGTTTAATGGGCCTTCGCGTAAAGTTGAATACCTACCTCCAAGTAACAACCTCTATAAGATTCTGATGGCAAGTCCAAAAGAGCATATCTTCTCGGGTTTAGTTGGTTATTCCTGTCCAGAGTTGCCCAAACTATCCCTCGGTACCTATTTTCAACATGCCTGCGAGCAGCAACCGGGTTGCTCATGTGCCAGGCGACGAAGCATTACCAGTCCGAGGTTAGAATGCAGCATATGCTCCAACATCGACAGAAAATCAAAAGCGCGATGACAGTGGTCTCTCCCAATGGCGGGACGGAACTTATAGTTGGGTACTTGCAGCCTGCGCAACCGCTCTAAACTGGAAGCTGAACAGTGGCACCGCATCCCCTCAGAGAGAGGTTCACAAGTCGCAACGCGCTCAGCGGCTTATTAATTTGATGCCTCGCGAGGCCGGCTAATTCGTATATTCGCAGCCCTGGCATGGCCGACTACGTTAGTAGTTACAACTCGGTTTGAGCCATAAATGCTCGTGTGTGAAAATGTACCCAGGCTTGCAAACGCTCAGTCCTCAATCCACTGTCTGTTGGACGGTATCCCCAACATCGCTCATAACTCTGTTCAGCAACAAAGGCATAGTTAATTCTGAACAAAAACCAAGAGTCTCCGCAACTGCAGCAAAACAATTGCTGACAGAGTCGAGGGCAAATCCCTCATGGAGCGAGCGGGTTGCTATAACCAGTTAGTTAGGCATTGGCCTTACAGCACCTATCTAATCGAAAGACTTCTAAATCGCCCACGTAATATGTATGCTACGAGGATGGCTGGCTGGTTGTGACAGACAAAAAAACGACGCCATTGACTCCTATGAATGGATGGTATATACGATATACGCGGCATCTATAGAGATATCAGCAGCATTATATCGCATTTCCCCTACTAACCAATGATACCCCGTAGTTCCAACGATGCAAATCGAAATCAACCTGGCACATGGTGTATCCTTACGGCCCGTGTCGAACATATCACCTATCCGCCCACCCTGGCTACGAAGCTCTAACACGCAGCTGAGAAACAAGAATCTGCAGTGACAAAGCATGAAGCCGAGCGTGTCAAGCCTAGACATGGGCAGACAATACCCTACAATCTCCTCTCTCCAGTGCGGATTCAACATCAAGAACATTAGTCCCTGTACCAGAGTCCCGCCTATGCGACGCAATCAACCAGAATGTCATCACAACCCATATATGAATTCCGAATCAGCCATCAAGTTGAATTTAATTACTGACTCGAATCTCAAGACTGCCTACTATACTAGCTCAGCAAAAGGGACAGCACAGACCTGAACCACGGCCGTTATTCAGCATCTCATTCCGCCGCCCCGTCCACCATCAGATTCCACCTTCTCAGATAATAAACAATGAAAAAACAACTATACACGAAGCTAGGCATTATAAAGGACTAAAAAACACTATGGGGTATCGAGGCGTCACGCTCTCCGACCCCATCCAAACCTTAAAACGCCGGAATTGCAGGGTGCCACCAGAACTTTGGGCTGACGAAATAATCTGTCCCGCAGAATGGGTTGAAACAATCGCGGAAGTGCCAGAGAACGAAAAGTCGAAAAACTGCTTGGAGCCGCCGAGGTCGTTGACGCGAATACCGAGGGGTATTGCTGAACGTCTAGTCCAGCATTCAAGTCATGTCCCACTCGTTTACATTTCCATACGGGCAGCAATGTCCTCGCTCATACCTCTGACTGAATGAAGGGTCACGTCCTCATCTTCACCCTCGGTCTCGCTATCCTCGTACTGATCACTTTCTTCATCTTCGGAAGATAAGTCTCTTAACGGATCAATATCGACATCATCGTCAGGATTCCAGACGAGGCTAGGTTCATCACTGTAAGAACTCAGTTATTAGAAATCACGGTGCTGGCATGCTTGATTCGGCCGCGGCCGTCTGATGTTATGCATGGGAATATAGGAAGAAAAAAGTAAAAACGTTGCTGAAGCAAAGGGAACAACAGAAAACTGATTGACTCGGGAAAAGCATACTCTTCGCTATCATACTCATCTTCATCAACAATGATACGATCGGCAAGATGATCTCCAAGCCAATATCTGGCGCGCTTGTTGGTGGCAGAACTACCAGCCAATGGGGTGGCATGACGTTTGACACTGCCACTGCTGGCTCTTCTGTGTGGCACCAACATAGGAGAGTTCATCACAACTGGTAGGCCCCTGACGTACAAGTAGGCAACCCGCCTCATCTTCTTATTGAAAAAGAAGTAGTGCAGGCGCCATATCGCAGCCTCATCGCCATCAAACGGATCATCCGGGGGTTGGTATGAGAAGACAGTACACTCCTTCAATGCCATCTCCTTGTCAAGCATATTCCACATATGGGGGCCCCAAGCCGGACTGTTCACAGGAAACGCGTCTGTCCCCGCAGCAGTGGAAGGGGAGTTGCCGTAATCACGGTACATAGTGGCCATATTGGGGGAGAGAAGCGAAATCCCCTGCGGACGCACGCTGTTTAGGGTGGCATCCACGCTGGCTATGACCTGACGGAGGTTTCTCTCGCGGCGGAAATCCGTCGGACGAAGGACATGTGAGAAGTCGTAGTCCGGATGGCTAGCATTTAGCGTCGCAATGAGGTAGGCGAAGGTCCGTCGGCATGAGATGTTGCTCAGGGGGCCGAAAGGACTGGAGCGAGACAAGTTCAGCGATCCGGCCATTTCCTTTCGCTGTGGCGGAGACAAAGAAGCGCCGAACTTGAGCTGCGCGGCATGCTGCGATTCGAGAGAACACTCGATCGACTTGTACAGCTTCTTATCGGAGCCGGCGGCTTTCGTAGTGTATAAATCGCACCCACCGGTGACCTTGCAATCGGGGGTGCTGAAGTTCAGCGCCGAGGTGATGACGTCGAAATCGCGAAGCGGTAAGAACTGGACGCGGCGCACGAGTTAGCATGTTGCGCACCTCGGACTTCGAGGCCGCTGCGATCCACAGCACAAGAGATGCGCAAATGGAACGGACCTTCATCGTGAATAGCAGCTATTCTGGTTGTTAGAAATAGGCGGATGGGATTGATGGCACACGGGATGTTTGCGATGTTTGCGATGTTGCGGAAGCCTGGCAGGTTACCGAATGCGCCACGAGAGTGGAGGTGGAGCGGTCGGGAGCGGTCGGATGACGTCGCGTGCTTGCGAATGGGCGGTCAGTCGACAGTCAACAAAGGTATCGACGACGATGCGCCACAGTCGCATTGATCGGGCGTAAAACTGATGCACGGGGGACCCTATTGAAAGAAGCATCAATTGCCTCGCCTCGGCCACGGTATCAGACGTCACGTGTACCGTGTGTTGGCTTGTGGCTGCAGCGTTAGTTAGGACGAGGATCATCTAGTGGGCGGGTGCAGAGACCGGAACGCCCCATGCGACAAGACAGTACATACGGTCGGAGAGTGTCAAGGAGAAGAGAGGAACGCAATTGGTAGGGCAGGGGGAGGTAGCGTGGTGAGGAGACTATGAGGCAGAAAGCAGGCAGTTGTACGGAGTGGTTGTAGTTGTAGATCGGAGAGTTGGACACTGGTGACCGGGGGAGGAGCGGGAGAGGAGCGGGATTGATGATGGGCGGATGGGGGTGGGATGGGCACCTGTAGGAGGCCTGGAAGGATGCTGTGTGGATGCTCTAACGATTGTGATTGATCAGCTGTCCAGGTTGCTGCTTAGGTAGGTGCTCGCTCGGCTTGGTCTGACGACCAGCCTAAGCCTGGCCCCGAGCATCCTCCTGTGCCCGTCACCGAGCGCGATCGCCGGTCGCACTGGTAGACAGGCAGTAAGGTAATAGGAGAACCCCACCGATAGCGGACTCCTTCCACTGTCTGTCCTTCAAACAAGTACTGGATTGCAGCACTGCCGCCCCTCGGCGTGCCCCCGTGGCCTCCGCACTAGAACCCTTGGAATTAACCCTTGGAATTCCTGAATCTCAAAACTGGACCGTCGCTCGCCAGACCGCCGCGAATCAGATAACGTGAATGCACCACGGGAAACCTTACTGACCCCGCCCCGCATCCCAAATTACCCTCAACGCCCGTGTTATCATGATGTCAAGCTGGAACCTTGACTGCTTTCCATCCCCGCTACCGCCGGGCTTCCCCCCCAAGAACTTGCGAGCGAATGAACTGCCTTGATCGTGAATTATGTCTCTCCGAGCGAGTCTGGTTGGTGGATTTGTCTAATCGTCCCCCTCAGCATGAGTCCATGGTAACTGCCCTGTGTGCTGCTCATACATGCATACCCGTGCAACCCGTGTTCAGATACCTCGGTCGAGGTCACTGTTGAATAGTTGAAGAGATGCCTCGCGGGTGGCTGGTCGTGGAGTTCGATTCATCTCGCATAGGCGTCCCTGATCATGAGATAAAGCCGGCATTTCTAAGATTCGTCTCGATTTCGTCCATATTCTGTGAATAATTCTAAATGAGTATGCTTGCAATGCAAATATTTGATTTCTCCCGTCTTCCCATACGCCATGCAGCCCAATCAACTAATCGACGAGCACCCATATTCGCTTGCAGTAAGTACATGGGTATCGTTACATGATCCGTGTCACCTCATCCTCGACCTGCCGGCAAGAAATACGCGTCAGTGGTCCAAAGACATCCCAGAGACGCACGGAAAGTGTACCACTGGCACTGCCTAGACAAAGATAAGAAAAGAGATAAATCCGCTTACCTCCATATCTTCCAATGAATCCTGCTGCCCTATACATCGTAGGACATTCTTCTTACTGCTCTCCTGGAGCTCGCCGGCGAGCAATATCTCGTCGAGGATGTAATATGCCTTGGTGAAGGAGAATATGATGTCGAGTTCGCACACATTGCCGTAGTATTTGTCCATCTGTTCAACGTAGCGGTGGATGATCTCGAGGGTAATCAGCTCGTTGTCATCGGACGAGCAGCCGGCTATGAAGAAGAGCGAGGCATAACGGCGGTACACGATCTTCGTATCTAGTTCGCAGTTTAGGACGGCTATCGCAAGGAGGCGGTGTGGACGGAGAGCGGACCTTTATACTCGAGGAAATTGCACATTCGAGTTCTTCTGGCGAGAACAAGCTGGGAGACGTCCTTGACAATCTTGGCTTTGTCCTTGGGAGACAGAGTGGTGAACCATTTCGCTAGGCGCTGGAGGCAGAAGGAATGATTAGCCCAACGGCTGACGTCGCCATTGAACGAGAGCCCAGAGGAGAGAGTATCATACCACTTTGCCCTGCCGGGACAGCAGGATCAAGTAGCTGTTGTTGTTAGTCCAGATGTCTAGGGTGGCGGCTCGTCAGAGGCATACTTGATAGCCATGATGATGCATTCACATCACCAATGGTACAACGGGCTGTGAGCGAGAACAGGAGGTTGGTCGGAGACGACGCAAAGTATGGTGGGAGCGATAGAAGGTCGGAGCTGGTTGCAGGAGCAATTTCAGGACTGGTATCAGGGTTGGCCACGAGCTGCCTGGGCCGGTGATGCAGAGGCTGGCTGGAGTAGGTATTGAGCCTTGACAGCTGTCGTGCCATTTTCACGGCCCGGACCGGTCTGCCCTCCGTGCATACGGAGTAGGTAGGTGTAGGTACCTAATAGTACCGGGTCTCCAACATTCTCCAACCAGCCCATTCGCGTGGGGGCCCGTATAGGCGCAAGTTTGGGGCTCCCACAGCTGCATCTGCATTTGATGTCTTGCATCTGAACACCTTAAACACATGACAAACCAGATGACGAGTCGCATATGTGGAACCTCAACCTCCGGGAAAAAGATAACGTCAGATGGACCCTTCATAGCACCACTCGCCGGGCACCCTACTTCTACCAGGCCTGCGCCGGCGGGTGCTGTGCTCACTGCGGTCGCTGTGGTCCCCCCACGACAACTACATAGCGCCCGTATAGGTGAACTGGGCTCTCCGCGCGTGTGGATGACAACATTTCGCAAAGTCATAACGTGCTCTCCTTAGCATACCCAGGCGAGCCGGCTCTTTTATAGCGGCCGGCCCAACCCATTCAGCCCACGCCTACGAGGTCTAGAAGTCCCTCGACAGTCTCCTACCTCGACCTATGTGCAGCACGCCTGCTATACCTAGTCGGCCCAACTGATGTTGCAATCTCGGTTGATTATTAAATGTGCTTACCAACTACCCGCTTTGTCTCTGTCCGCACCACATATTACCAATCCCGAAGTGCGCACGACGTTTCGTCCGGCACATTAGATCGCTCTTCGTCGCCCTGATTCTTCTCTCCGTCTTGCGGAGACCCCACCAGTACCTGTCCAAGTCCCGACCGAGTATAAATTCAATTTCCATTTTTTCCTACCCCTCTAGGCCGTTGCCGGACCCCATCTGTGACATACCATATCATATACCTACCTATACGTGTTTACCAGCTTGCCACGGACGAAAACTCCTCGTTGACAATCAAACCCAGCCATGACGCGGATAGTGCTGTCGACTGGCAACATTGTGACGGCCGGCCCCTCCATCATCCGGAAGCCTGGCACGCCCAGATCCAATCTCGAACTCATAAACTCACTGAGAAGCAGCTTCCAGGCTGCGCAGCAAGACTATGCTCCCAGTTCCCCAGGAACCAATGGCGACAGCAACGCCAACGGAAATGGGCACCCAGTGAATGGCAACGGTCGGCCGGCCACAGATGCCTGGACTGCCACTGAAGATTCTGTCTTGTTCGTCCCGCGTATCGACTGGACGGCGGCTGGCTTGCAGGAAGACCGCGCGCAGTACGAAATCACTCTCAAGTTGTTTTTCTTGCCATCCGCCTCGGCATCAAAACGTGCCGAGTATATCGACGAGGCGTTGCGGCTAGTGATGAAAGAACTGCGGGTAGAGCACGTCGACCTTCTGATCGCCTCGTTTCCAGGCATATCATTCGAGGGTGACTGCGAATGGCAGGCAGACAAGATAAATGCGACTATGGGGAACGATGAAGAGGAAGTCATGACCTGGTCTGCGCTGGAGAGCCTCCACGAGCAGGGTAAAGTCAGCCGGCTGGGCATTGCCGAATTCGGTACCGAGAAGCTGCAGCGGTTCATCAAGCACGTCAAGACACGGCCAGCTGTCAACCAGATTAACATCAAAGACTGCTGCAGCGTCCCACCGCCCTTGACGAAGCTCGCCAAGAGCGAAGGTATCGAGCTGCTTACCCATGGCGACTGCACCGATATACTACCCAGCGGTACACTACGGGAACTGCTGGGAGACGGGCCGCATGGCGCGGGCGTTCTTGCGGATCAGCAAGATGCGCGAAATGCTCTCAAGGGTGATCTCATTCCCCAGTGGGTAGTCAAGTATACCGCTTTCGTCAACTATAGAGGCGTAATTGAGAACAAGGGCTATTTCGCGGGGGCCGAGTTGGTAGAAGCATAAAACATGTCATCTACACGTGTGTTAAAGAATGTGTTGGGGGCACATTTTCTCTTACCTACACCTAATTCTTGGGAATACTGGAGTCGCGCAGGTTGCATAGATAATACATGGAGCAGAATAAGGCAAGCGCCCGGATAACTAGCTTGCGGCGTTCTGGTAATGATAGCGCACATTACGATATTGCATCATCACGACTGACCGTTGGGCTTTGCATTTTGCGCGGTTCCGATAGTTTTAGCCTAGCATACTTCTCTTCCGACCGCGCATGCGGACGTCCTCCAACTTCTTGAGCACTGTAGGCGCCTGCTTAAACGCTTCTCTGTATACGCTCTCAAGCACGGCGGTGAACAGCTTCTCGGCGCGGGGATGTGTACTAGCAAACGCCCTCTCCAGCACGTAGAGGTCCACGGCGCGATCCTCCTCGGACGTGCTCTGGCTCGCAAGCCCAAAATCAATGATGACGATCTCGCCATCCAGCAGCCCGTCACCGCCCGCATCGTGGCCATTAGCGGGCTCCCTGCCCCTCTCCCACGGCCGCAGCATCATGTTGCTCGTCGTCAGGTCCCCGTGCACGATGCCGACCCCGTGCATGCGCCCCACGGCGGCGCCGATGCGCCGCAGCAGCGCGACGAGGTCCGCGTCCGCCGCGCCCGTCCCCTCGACGACGGCGTCGCCCGTCCGCCCCGCAGCGCGCTCGGCGTCGCGCCGCCGCCGCAGCCACTCGCTGATGGCGGCGCGCGCGGGGCCGCCGGCCACCCACTCCATCATGAGCCAACCCGCGGCCTCGTCGACGGCGTAGACGGTGGGCACCGGCACACCCTCGCGGCGGCACTTGGCGAGGTTGCGCGCCTCGGAGAGGATGCGGTGGCGCGTCAGGCGGGCGTCGAGCGCGGGGTGCCGCCAGGGCTTCGGCGGGCGGTACTTCAGGGCGCAGGGGACGGAGGGAAGGAGGTAGGTCGACTTGTACAGGCGGCCCTCGGCGCCCTGGGTGACGAGCTCGGGCGGGGTGGAGGAGGGGTATTCCAGGATGGCGGGGAGGGGAAATTGTTGGGTGGCGCCGTCGGCTGCCATGTTGGCGTGCGGTTGGGAGACGACAAAGATGTCTTTTCTTTTTTGAGAATCAGAGATTTGTTCAAGTCACCGCACCGTATTGCGGCGGAGATTGGAGGCTGTGAGGTGACTGAGGCCCGAGTTGGTGACCTTTTTTGCGCAATGACGGATTGAGCTGCCCCGCCATCTTTGATCGATAAGATGTTGCCATGTACGTAGGTAGGTACCTGTAACCGTACTTGTGTACGTACGGTGTTAAGTACCTGCTACGACACCTGCTCAATCCATTTTCAGCTGAGTGGCTGGCTGCAGCGGGAAGGCGCAAACCGCCAACCGCCGAGGTATACGGAGTACTTTCAGCTCAAAGGGATGTGCGCTAGGTCTGCATCGCATCGCTAGGTCTGCATGCAAGTACCTACAGGAATAGGTATAGGAGAAGGGATGGCACTGAATGCATAATAGGAGGTAGGTAGGAAGGCAACCGCGAGCTATGATATAGGACCGAACCGAAGGAGCAGTGGTGGTATAACTTCCCAGTCTTGCCCGCGACCCTCCCTCGGCTTCTCGACTCATTCACAACCTCATTCCTCATTCTTCTCTGCTCTCTGCTCCGACTCCCTTGTTCAGTGACGAGGGTGCTCAACCTCAACAATTGCGAAACACACCGCCCCCATCTACATAGTACGGTGGCCGTCCATCGCACGATGCATACCATACCACATTCGACAACGCGTGACAGCTGCCGTAATAGGCCTGGTCTACCGGTACACGTGCGCCGTACATGGCGCCTACATCCATCTGCAGCAGTTGTCCGTCCCGACGCGTACCTCAGAAGGGGTGTAACGGAAGCGCGGAAGACGCAGACTGTGGAATCTGCCTTCATTCTGCTGTGCATGCGCGGTGTTATTGGTGGTCCACTGCATCGAGCAAGCCAACAGCCGTGCTATCAGACAGGTCACGCGTGCTACGTACAAGCGCCCCATGCTGCGATCCCGGCGCAGCGGTTGATTAGGGTTAGGAACTGTACCAAGTAGAGCGAGCGAATGTCGTGAGTGTACCAGAAGAGTCGCATTTTGCCCCTCTCTCCCAGTCCACCAGCCACCCTACCCCGGAACCGCCCACTCTCACGCACACCACCGCACATCTGCACTGAAAAGGGGAATGCTGAACGTCATATTGGTCGCCTCGTTTCTCTACAGTACTTGGTAGTCCAGTCAGCATCGTCGGCGAACTCGATATCCTCCTCCATGGTCCACTGTCGCCTCGACTTCACCTTCGCAAGATGGCGGAACCATCCCCTTCGCTGCTGTGGACCATAGTCCTGCTCGTCAGCGCCCTGTCGCTGGCCTTCGCCGTTATTGCCTTGATCGTTACAACCTACACTGTCGCGTACATTGCAGCCCCTCGGGAGATTAACACCTTCGTTGATGCGGTCGACTGTTCAATCCAAGAAAACGAAAGCTACGGCTGCGATGTCGCTAAAGTGCCACGGTTAGAGGACAAGGTGCGCCTCGAGCGGATTCTGCGCGAGATCCAAAAACAAGGTGACGATTTGCGCGAGGACCTGAATCGACTAGTAGTGGAAGAAGGCGGCACAACGCTGCGCACAAGTGCTCGTGTACTCTGGGCCGGTCACAAGAAACAATTAGAAGAGCGGGTACGCCGGCTAGACATGTTGCGCATGCGGTTCTTAGTCGTTTTCATGGGGATCGTCGCGACGACGGCGAGCGAAAGAGCAAAGGATGCCGCAAGAACAGCGCCCAAAGAGTTAGAGAAGACGATTCCGCCAGCTCCGCCGCCGCCGCCGCCAGCGCCCCGGCCAGGCATAAGCAAAGCACACACGGATGGGCATCATCATCATCATCACAAACCATTGAGACGACTCACGACACAGGCCATGGGTTACAACGAGAAGACGGAGCACACACATCGAAGCGGCTGGTTCGGCGTCGTTGCCGAGCTACAACGATCCCCTATACTGCGTCAGCGACACGCATCTATCGAGGCCGCCATGCGGTCTCCTCCACCTTTGTCACCAATTGGAAGTCCACTAACGGCATTGCGGCCGCTTAAAGGGAACTCGGTACCAGAATCGCTTGAGCTATAACGATGTGCAGCGACAAATGGGCCCTCATCCTGCCGCTACCCATAACGTTTTGAATGCGGCAACACCCTTTCAATATGGTTATCTCGAATAACTTGCGCCTGAACCGACAGGATTTTATGCTACAGTAAAAGCGAATGATTTACGGCCTCATGATGAAACGAACGATTCACGACTTTGTAAAAGACGCTAATTTACCTTCACGATAATAAGTATTTGGCATTGCTGGTTTGCGATCAAGCACGGACTGCCTGGCTAGATGATCGACGGATCTTATACTTCACCCATCTCCAACAATACCATAGACACGCCATGAACGCTGTTTGAAGCGTTGACTGTCTCTTCATTTCACCAAATGATACCCCCTTGTTTGCCTGCGTGGCACTTCACATCATTTCGTTTCTCATTAGCAAAAGCTATTCTTCTTGGAAACCATCTGTCGTTTAGAACACGAATCTTGCCCCTTAATTTGCCCTTATCGTTTTATTTTCATGCTCTCTCATCTACCCCTATCTCACTTTTCAGCCTTCGGATACGAGTTTGATCTTTTGTCTCACAGATGTAGTATGTGTGTAGTGTGCTTGCCGGATGCTGGCGGTGTAGTTGAGCCATGAAGTGGAGATGAATAGGGGCTTGGACGCCTAGCTGTTGGTACGAATCAATGTATTTAGGATAACACAATGCATATATCAGTTTTTCTTTTCTTTTTTCTCACGGGACGTCCGTATCTCTACTACCCCACGAAGCGCAGGTCTGTTAAGGGCAATGCCTAAGACCCTTCCTCCGGCGGTTTTGAAAGCCGTCAAGATAGATATATCTTCCACTCTTATTTCATCTTGTAATCCTAGATCTCAAGTTGTCGTTGAGCGGGTTCAGTGCGCGACATCGTCCGGCCCTGTGGCATTTCTCTCGCCCACTAAGCGCATTGTTAGAACACGCCTTACGAGTTTCTCATAATAGAAGGGGGAGCATACCGTCGAGCGCAACCAGAAATCGGCTGACGCAGTTATAGGCCGCAACCTAGCAAACTTCAGGTCAGAACTATGCTAGAGGATATCAAAAGAGCTCCGAACGGCGCAAAGAATAAGCATCAGAGAGACGAGCCAGCCAGCCAGCCAGCCAGCCAAAAAAAAAAAAAAAAGAAGAAAAAAGAAGAAAAAAACACATACCGTAGCCGTGACCTCGACGACGTCGCGCTCGTCGCAGACGGCGCGCAGCGCGGCAAAGGTCTCATCGGAGACGCGCACGAGGCGCGTCATCTCGTCCGTGTACCGCAGCACGGCCCACTCCCTGTCGCCGAGGCCCGCCCGCTCCGCCTGCTCCGCCGTCACGGCGCCGCCGAGGTCGCCCGCGGTGCGGACGAGGGCGAGGGCCTCGGCGGAGACGCCGGCGGCGGCGGCCAGGGGCGCGTGGTGCGCCCACTCGTACCAGGCGGCGTTGCAGGCGGCGACGCGGCAGATGGCGAGCTCGCGCAGGGCCGCGGGCAGCCGCGCGCGCGTGCGCACCGCGCCGAGAAAGGCGTTCCACCCGTCCGCCACCGCCGGGCTGTGCAGCAGCGCCAGGTCCAGCGGCTGCAGGGGCCGCGGGTGGCGCCGGGCCGCGATGCGCGACACGATGGCCGCGTCCTCGTCCGTCGTGGTCGGCGGCGGGTTGGGGACGTAGGGGATGCGCATTTTGATGGAAAGGGGGGGGATGGAGGGGAGGGGAGTGGGATTAGGGGTCCGAGGGATGTGAGGGATGTATATATGCGAGAAATCCGGGGCTCGCTTTCTCGTCTGCTGATGAGCCTGCCTTCTCGAGCGAGAGTGTTGTTCAGAAAAGGGGTGATTGACTAATAAGAGATAACTATAGATCTGACTCCGTCCGTTAGTCCTCGAGGTATGTGAGATGTGTAGATGGTTGATATAGAAAGGGGGGTAGAGGGGGGGGGGGTTGATCAAAAGCGCGCTTCTATGAAACTCACAAATACTGATTGATTTATTTATCTGTGGTTGTTTTGTAACGATGGGAAAATGCGAAGAAGGATTTACACTTCTCCCACGAATATATATATATATATATACTCTTTCACCTCCTTCTGCCATCTATCTACCTAGTTATGCCGAACAACGGACCCGATGGGCGGATTTCTTCCCCGCGTGAACGCTTTGCCGGGTCCCTACCCCACCGGCCTTTCTCCGAGGAACAGGAAAGCCAACGGGTCTTTTCCGACGGAGCTAGATAATGCGACGAGAACGAAATACCTATCGTTCCCGCGTTCTCTCATCAAACCCTAAAACTACAGGCACCACCAATAAACATTAATTAGTCGTGGTCGTTGGTTGTGTTGTGTCTCATCTTTTCGTAACACGAACCTGATGAGCAACTACTTACCCATCTCTGCCAATTGGCTAACTAGCATGTCCACCACGACTTGAGCAGAGTAGCAAAAGCAGTGACTTTTACTCCATTGAACGCCTTCTCGTCAGACGAGCTGCACGATTGCCTATTGTTATTATGATTCAGAGCAACCAGAAGCGTGGTAGGTGGGTATTAGAATTTATATTCAATGACTTAGCCACCAAGGCCGCGTAACTATCTCCGGCGCATTCTAGCGCCATCTCCTCCTCGGTCGATAGATTACTTAGTTAGAAAGGTGGTAAAAAGATCTCGCCCTGCAACGACAGGTAATGAAGATGCTCCCCCTCCCCTCCAAAAATATGCACTGCAAAAAAGCAAATGACACAAGATACATACATAGCCCCCCCCCCCCCGGCTCGGGGTAATGAAATAATAGCCAAAAGA
This sequence comes from Xylaria palmicola, assembly GCA_022385595.1. Lineage (NCBI taxonomy): Eukaryota > Fungi > Ascomycota > Sordariomycetes > Xylariales > Xylariaceae > Xylaria > Xylaria palmicola. Next base: position 394,730 of record MU281346.1, read on the forward strand.
CGCCATGAACACCATCCCAATGAATTCCTATACTTTTAGTTTGCCCGTATCCTATATCCCCACTCCCGTTGCCTGTGATTCTGAAAACAATAATGCCTGAAAATCATGATGAAACGCCATTCGCTCAAAGTACTGGATAGAGGAATAGTAGCATACAGGTACAACGTGCAATCGAAATTTAGGGAGGCGTGAAGAGTACACGGATGCAACGACAGATCGTACCATCGGGTACTACCACGCAACGTGACACCCGAGTAGGACAGCTGAACTCTTGGGGCGTAATGATGATTCGTGCCGTATCAAGGCGCTGCCGGAGAAGTAATCGACCCATTCGAAGGAACAGCCTCTTTGGGATGAAATGAGTCGGCCGAGGCCAACCCGTTTAGGGGCTGAGTTGCAACCGGATTGCCTTTTTCGGTGAGCTTTTTGGAAGCGGATGTGGTTTCTGGCTCCTCCAGAATAGTCGCAAACTTCTTGAGAACACGCTTGAGCGCCGGCCGGCGGATGGGTTTGCTGAGAAACTCGTTCATGCCGGATTCTATACAGTTCTTAACATTGCTTTCGTCGGAAAACGCCGTCAACGCGACAATGGGAGCCGAGTAACCCATCTTGCGTATAAGGCGGGTGCTCTGTAGGCCGTCGACGTTGGGCATTTGTATATCCATAAAGATGAGGTCGAAGTGTGTATCGTTCTCCATGTTGGCCTTAACCATGTCATAGGCCTCCTGTCCGTCTTTTGCAATCGTGACATCGTATACGTCCTCTAACTTTAGCATGCGACTGACTACCTCAATGTTGGTGGGATTGTCTTCAGCGACCAAAACACGTAGTTTCCCTTCGCCTTTGCTGGCACGGGCTTTTTCAGCAGCCTTCATTTGATCTTCAGGCGTCGGCTTGGTTCCAGGTTTAGGTGTCGCAGCAAAGAAAGGCTGACTCAGACCAACAAGTCGAGGCTGTTGATCAAGAACACTTGCCTTGGCCTCCGCAGTGGTCTGTGGTAGGGGGCTTCTCCGTGCCTCGCCCTCCGCGGAGATGATGCTGGCTGGCCGTGACTTGACACTGCTGGAGGCGGTACTAGAAGACCTAATTTAAAAGTTAGTTGCTGAGAATAGGGCAATTTCGATGAAGGGTAGCACGCTTACCTATCCTTGGTATACTTGAGTGGAATGCGCATTGCGAAGGTCGTCCCAACACTAAGCGTACTTGTCATGGTTATAGACCCATTCATGAGGTTGGCCAACTGTTGGCAGATACTCAGGCCCAGTCCAGTTCCACCGAACTTTTTACTCAAGCCTAGATCGCCTTGCACAAATGGCTCAAATACTCGCGTCTGCATGTGTTCTGGAATACCTGGGCCGGTATCTTCCACTTCAAATTCGAATAGCAGTGGCTTGGCGTGGAGAGGGGGCGGCGTCTGGGACCTTTCCACGTTGTACAGGTGTGGTGCAATCTTCGGATCTAACGGATTAATTGACAAGGCTGTTCCAGACACCGGCGCATCCCTAGAGATTGTCGAATTGTTGGATACAGATCCACCTCGATGTTGAAGCCTTCCCTGGTAGCTCGATGTGTTTCTCGAGAAGGACGAAGTTCTGCTCTCGTCATACAGATCGGCTTCGCCAACACATTTAATACGGACAGATACCCTACCCTCAGGCGGAGTGAATTTCAGGCTGTTGCTAACAAGGTTGATTAAGACCTGCAAAATCCTGTGTTGGTCACCCCACAGACACATGTTCTTCAGCGGACCAAGTCCTCGAGGACCCAGGACTGGAAGTTTCTCCTCGAGGCTATTTCGCTGGGAATTGGGCTCCGGTTCCGCAGTATCGGCGCCAACGAAATCAACGGAGAAAACAATCTGACCCTCACGGACTTGTTTGTCAAATATAGCGAGAATCTGTGATCGTATATCTCCAAGCCGGAACTCTTTCTCGTCGAGACTGAGCTGGTGGCCGATCTGGTTCTTTGAAAAGTTCAATAGATCTTCTAAAAGGTGGAATAGCAGATCGCCCGACTTGTATAACAGGTTCAAAGACTGCTTGATCCGTCCTAGGTCGTCTTCCTCCATACAGACAGAGGCCATACCTAAGATTCCGTTGAGGGGCGTTTTCAACTCGTGAGAGATGTTGGCAATAAACAAGGTTTTGCTCTCGTTTGCCGCCTCCGCGGCCTTCTTGCTCTCCTCCAGTTCTCGCGTTCTCTGGGCAACCTTATCCTCTAGCGAAGTGTACTGTCTCAGTAACTCGTCGCTCATTTCATTAAAAGTCGTGGTCAGTTCAGTCAGTTCATCCGTAACGATGTGTTTGCGGTCTGCGACTCTGCCGGGGATTTTGAAAATACGGCGACGAGAGTCACTGGGATGCTCTGATGGCGTGCTCCTCAGCACCAAGCTTCTCTCAAACCATTTCTTGAGCCGCGCCAAGACACTCTGCGGTATCTTGCTGCTACTTCTACCCGATGCGGCGTGGTCCTCATCATAATCGGGGTCATCCACGTATGCTTCGGCGTAACCGGGAGGTGCAATCGATTTCTCGGTGGCAGCTTTTAACCGTCGGATTGGTTGTACGCTAAGATGGGCGCAGGGAACAATGAAAAGCAACACAACGCCAGTGGTCCCAAAGACTGTACCCAACAGGATATGTTGAAGGGTGTTGATTGGTATGAAGGCTTCCGACCTAGCCTGCTCGACGATAACTGTCCAATTGACTAATGTCGTCGGGGGCCGCGCATAACCAACAGCCACAGCCCATCCTTGTTCGTTTGTTGTAGAAAGGATGCTGCTAGCATTATTGACGGCAGGATTCCGGTCCGTATAGGCTTTATATGCTGCGTGATACTCGGAGACTTTGAAGGGTTGGCTGTATTTACCCGCAGTGTGTTCGACGTGACGGTCGGCTTGGTGTGTCCTGGATAGTGGTGGGAGGACGAATTGCACATCAACATTTGAGAAGTTGGCCGCCGCCGCGTGGGTTGCGTTTGCCGGAAGATTGTATTTGGTGAAGCGATTCCAACCGGTGGCAGGGCCTATGATCAAGACATTTCCAGTGTTGCCCAGTCCTTCCAGTGACTTAACAATATCAATGATCGGGGTCGCTTCCGCAACGACAGTCATGTATCCAAGCACAGTTGTGGCTTCCGAGGTCTGCCGAATGGGTATTGTCAATGAGACCAAAGCATATGACTGGTTAATGACAAGCGGACCCAATACGAGGCCATCCACGCTCGAGTCAATCCGTATGTCGGGAAACGGCCTAGCTATAACGATAGTGTTACTTGGGTCGAGGGGGTCGGGCTCTGTAGTGTTGTAGTATGTAATATTAGGGTAGAGCGTCGGAGGGTAGCCAAACGTAGAGTTCCCCAGGTAGACGGGCGAGCCATCCGCACCCCCGTATGGTAGCAGGATGTCGGGGATGTCGGGGGCGGTGACATTCACGAGGCCGTTTGGATCACCAGTTGCATTACGCGAGAACAGCTTGGCCTGCAGGAGGTTAGAGGAGCCACCCGAGTTGAGGGCAGTCTGGAGGTCTTGCACGGCGAGAGCCCAGTTGTCAGCGCCGTAGTCGCCCCGGTAGAAATTGAGAAAGCCGCCTTGAACCAGTAGTCGTGTAGCTATGCTTCTGCACGTGGTCTGAATGAGGTCAATCTGCGAGGCAATCTGGGCGGCCTTGAGTGAGGCGGTCAGGGAAAGGCCGCCGGATTCGACCTGGACCACGAACCGATGGACGTAGATCCATGTCGGCACGGACACGATGGCCAGGGCGATCAGAACAGCCAACAGCACCAGGGCGGCCAACTGTTCTCGAATGGCGATCCTCATGGCCTATAACAGGGGAAGGAGGTGGAAAAGCGACGTTGGCATATGCATGGCTCTTACCTCTCCGTTTGCTGGCAGATGCGACTCGATGCTACGGTAAAAGGAGCGCGTAGACTCTGCCAAATCAACGGAGCTGGTCAGTCACAGCGCGCCTCTGGACAAGCCGTCGCAGAGACCACGGCCAAGGGGGCGAGTGCTGGTGCCAACGTCCTCGTGGTTGTGCGCTTTGATTTCTATTCTCCAGTGTCTTCTTGGATAACGGGCCAGCTCGCTTGGTGTAGGTATGCGGTGGTGAGCTCTACTATATATCAAAACCCTGCGGGCGACGGACTGTCGGAACGATTAGAGATGGACCAATTTAAACAAGCCGGAGGCAGGCAAGGAATTCGCTGTGACCAGCGGGATTCCGGCGATTGCTCGACCGCGAGCAGCTCGGGGTCCGTGAGGCGGCAGTCCGTGGAAGGAAAACAGAAAACAGAAAAATGAATGTCGTGGACTGGGTGCTGGCGACGGCCGGCGAGGGTCAATCATTGATCGTTGTGCGATGAGAAGGTAGAGTCGCCAGCTGGGAACGAGACCAGAACGATCGGCAAACGCTTACACATGTCCCGTCGTTCCTGTTTCCAGATTGGACTAGCGACCCTCAGCATATCAGACTACGACTACCCAGGTATAGTGTAGTCTAGACTAGGTCAGCGGGTAATTTTGGGGGGAGTTTCGAACGTGCGACACGCTGCTGGGTAGGTAAGTAAGTAAGTACTTGTACTACTCAGCTCAAGCCTACGTACCTGGCCGGGTACCAACCTAGCCAGTACCTAGATAGTACCAGCCAACTTAGCTGACTCTTGCCAGCGACAGTGGCTCCCAGTCAGGGGAGGGGAATAACCTCGCCAGGCGTAAGATGGGAGTAGTACCTGGTAGATACCGGTACTACGTATGTTGGTTGGCACGAGCCCAGCTGAAAGGGCAACGTTCCGGCTGTATAACAATGTGCAACGGGTTCGAAGTCCCGCAATGCCTTGTACAAGTATTACCGATAGCGAGCCGTCTAACCTTACCTTACCCGACTACCTCGACTTACCTAAGGTAAGTACCTACCTAACCGAATCAAGCCCGCGCTAGTGCAGCCATGCGCTACGCAAGTTATTAGTTATTTCATTATTCAAGAGGTAATTTAGGAGTCTATGTTCCGTACTCTTCCACCTAATTTTTTTAATCTTGGGTACACAACTGAGCAGCGAGATGCCGACGCTCGACTGGATGGGTAGGACAAGGACCGGTGAATGTACTTAACATAAGGAGACGAGGCATCGCCGATCAGCTAACAGAAGAGATGAGAGCTAGGGCAATGCCTGCTCGCCAAGCCGCGGGTTGGTGTAAGCCAACAAGTACTTACTTAACCTTAGGTACCCCAATACGTTGGATCAACTCTCGGGTCTGATGCTTGGATAGTACCAAGTAGATAGATAGCCCAGGCACTTGGGTATCAGCGTACGGAGTACATGTCTTGCGGCTACAATTTCAAGTCTTGACTAACCGTCAAGTGTGTGTACTTACGCACTCCATGTAAATAGGGCCAAGCAAGATACTCTTGGCACAGGAGACTTAGCAGTGCTTGGCACCATCGATTAGGCATATGGCTCGCCCCGGTGTGGTCTAGACTCCAGGTCATGTTCCAGGTCATTGGTGGGCCGCGCAACTCAACGTTCGATTCATAACCCACCCCATCTTCACTGGCCAACCCACCTACTTCTTAGTACTTACTTACGTGGGTACACACATGCACGGAACATACCTATTTGTATTGTGTACGTACCTAACCTACCTCGCGTGCATACTCTGAGGGTGGCGTTTTTGCTGTAGGCCTTTGACAATGGAGGGTCAGATGAGATGCTATGTAAAGTGCCATTAGGTGCTTACCTGTTAGTCCTGCCACGGACGTGCGTGTTCTTCAGGTCTGTCGCCCGTCGCCCGGCTACCTTGGCATCAACATATCGCTTCAGCACTAGTAAATTAGAGCATGATACGCAATGCATAGGCTTCTTTTGGAGTAAGTAGCATTTACCGTTGATCTGTAGTGAATTAGCATACGGAGTATCTACGTATGTCGAGTACCTAACTCCCCAGTCGTCGCAAGAGAGAAATGGACACCCAAAATTCATGACCGGTATAAGCAGATTTGTAACCATAAACACTAACTATCTCCAACATAAGAGATAGTTATAATGACCCATGATTATTCAACATGTGTTAGTGTCTCCTCAACGAGAGTACTCATTATACCTACGTACTTACGGCATAGACGAGGTACTGTGCTTCGAACACGCTCTTCGCTTCCGAGTGCGAAGTACGGAATAGTAATCACAGCCTCGAACCGTTTGAGAGAGACGGATGGTCCCTCAGATCAAGCCTTCAAAGACAATGCCCCCATTAGAGTACTTACCTACTCGAATCAAAAAGTTCTCGTGAGTACCGGTAGTGGTAGTTTCGAGGCTACTTAGTAAGAGCTGATACGGGTCCTTGGCAATGGTATTTTTATATTAAAAAACTAAAAAAAACACACAGACAGACGTCCGAGGGCTGCGGCTGAAGTTTAACAACCCATAGCATCGCTAGCCGTGAGTCGCCTTCCCTTCCTTCGGGTTTAGTGCTTCCCAGCGTATCGGTGGGCGGCAACAGGGAGACCTACTAACTAGGTACCCTACCTCCTTCTACCGCTGTACGCCGAAATTTTATTGTAGATCAGACGAATGCTGGGAAAAGACCAAGGCAGTCGAGAAATGCCGAACCATTAGCTAACTGTTCACCCCCCATTGACAAACGTTTGTTAGGGCGATAAAAAGAACGTCGCTTTCAAACTACAGTAGGTAGCCTACCTATCTAGTACCACCAGCTATGCTCCAGTCTTACAATATAAGTCACTGTAGCGCCAGGCAAGCTGTCTCTAAAACGAAAGCTTTGCCGGCGAAGCGTTCCGTTTTTAATTCAATGTAAATCAAAGTGCCTACGCACTTCGATTTAAAGAAACTAAGCCTTGTAGTGCTTGACCCTGTGGTATGCCAGGGGGAGACCCCCTGGGACCCCCCTTTACCTGCGGTGCTTTACGTGCTTTACCACCTACCTAGGGGGAGACCCCTTAGGACCCCCCCCCGGTTGGCAACCACCTGCTCATTTTCTCACGTTAAAGCCACACAGTTCACCACAGTTAAAGTACGTTGTGGTTGATGCCTCGATTAGACTCTGACCAATTAGAGAGGTGCAGACACTTTCTAGACCAATAGGAAGCCAGCCCAGTTTTATAGAGTTTTGGGGGTATCTGATATAACTTCTCAAGCTTTACCTTCCCTTTTTGAAAGAAAAGTGTGGCGGTGCGGTAAAGCTTTCGAATGATGTAAAAGTCACTACAGACGTGAGGCGGACGGAAGCTCGCCGCCACATCATATTTAGTGTTGCCCTTTGCCGGATCCTACAACGCCCAGCCCTGAAATGGCGTCGATTATCCAGCCATATACTATTTTCACGAGTAGTAAGACTAACCACAGTTGACTTTTCGGCGGCTCATGGCGCCACACGAATTTACAAGAAGTTCCTGAGGTGTATCACTTTCGTACCTGGAGTCCAAAAAAACAACAACAATAACAACAACAGTATACGAAGACGCGATCATTCCCGAATTCGGTCTGTGAACGAGTGCTGCCTTGTCCCATGCTCCCTTTTGACACTAATTCTTACATGTTTGTGTGTATCTCGACAAAAGATCTCTAGTATCGTACCCTCTCCGGAAGAAATGAACTCTTTTACGTACGCGCCTGCTCGTGTAGTGTATAATCCAGTGCGCCCACTAGTACCTACTACGAGAAGAAAGCGTAGAGACGTAGTTAGTAACGGCTAGAGATGATATATGGTATCCTGTAAAGTGACAAGAACCATAATCAATCTCGAGCATCATCGAAGCGCTGAATTCAGTCATGAAGCCATGAATCCCGCCCACGTCTTGGATCCGTGGCACGATCCGTCTCGTAAACAGAGAGAGAGAGAGTCTATACCGCTTGCCTCGCGCAATGTGGCAGAGCTCAATCAATGCCTCGACAATGCCCCCAAAGAAACACCCAGTATTCAGCAGAGAGTGTATTTACCAAGAGCAGCACAGCCAGCTATCATGTCACGTATCAAAATCAGCGCCCAACAGCAGATATCAGCCCCACGCTCAGGCAGCAAGCGAAAGGACGTCCGCCAGTTGCTCCCTACCTAGTATCATCAGCCCCCCTGCCCCTGCAATACTAGCGCCGACAAAGCGGCGAACAGGAAGTAATGCTCTCAACAACATCTACACCCTAGGCCTAGTATCAAGATCACCACTACTATTTCTGCTCAATGGTGAGTATTGCTCTGAAGTTGAAGTTTTCTTGAGCAATAGAGGCATTAAGGGCATCATCAGTCATACTATCCAGACTCTTCAAACTCATCCCAACTAACTATTGCATCCTCGGAGGTTTTGTCCGCACAACGACGTGAGTATCGCGGGTCCCCTCCACGTCTAACGGGCGTTTCTGGCCCGGTACACAACATGCTATCACTGCAGGTAAGATGGCGCGGGGAAACAGTTTAGGTGCTACGTTATCATTAAAACAGGACAACGAGCGTGCAATGTAAGAACATTGGGTGAGGGTGTTTTATTGGCATTAGAATCGTAGGCTACGCTTGTATTAACCTCTTTGTTACATCGATATTCACATATCGACAGCGTCAAAGCGCCAGAAGAGTCCGTTATCGAGTTAATGTGCCTGATTTATCGATCCTCAAGAGAGTCTGTTTGGGTATAAATGAGAATCGACGGGGCGTAGCAGCAAGGGCTGACCGGACATAGAATGGTGAGCCAAAATCGATCTGGCAATAATCATCCCCAGCAGTGAGCGGGATCCCGCCACATGGGGGCCCAGCACCACTCAAGCAGGGCTGTGAGCTGCACCAAGTTGACTAGCCGGCTATGGCAGTCAAGGCCGCAGGATCGCGTTACCGCCAACCTCTAGTCTCTTTCGACCAAGCATCCTGAAAAAATCTCAGTTCAGCGGATGGAACACAAGGGAAGGCTAATAGTAATATGAAGAGAGAAAGGGTATCAGAGAAGTTGAGAAGATTGTTGTTACGCGGTTTTCTTCGGCACGAGCATTCGAGACGCTGGAACTCCAGGTCCGAGAAGCTATTCGCTGGCCCCGCGTGCGTCATCATGTAGTGCAAGCTACGTAGCTAGGTAGGTAGTTGAGAATCTGCTTACCACACGAGAATCTTGGTATATGACCTTTGACCAAGTCAACTCGGCCCTTCTCCTTATCGCCCAGAACCGATCCAGGTGTGGTGGACTGAGCAGTTTGCATATGTTCAACTTCGCTCAGGCAAAAGGTGTTACGCTTCGGGTCGGAACTTGCCACGCTTTTCCCTCATGGCCTGGACCCTCCTCCTGTCCTCGTCGAACCTCTTCAAGAGCTCCATCTGCTCGGCCTTCTTGCGCTCGCGCAGCTGGAAGCGGTAGAAGTCCTGCAGCTCGTCCTTCTTCTTCTGCTGCTTGTCGAGCATCCGCTGCTTGGCCTCCTCCGCCTCGTCCCGCCGGGCCGGCGCGCTGCGGCCGCCGCGGGTCACCATGACGAAGCCGTCCTCGTCGGGCTCGTTGCGCAGCCGCTTGGCCAGCCGGTGCGCCTCCTCCTCCTTCCGGTTGAAGACGGTGAAGTAGGCGTCCACCACGGCCTGCACGGCCTCGTTGCCCGGGTACGAGAGCCGGTTGTGCATCTTCAGCCACTGTGCGCCGAGCGCCGTGACGCCGTCTCTGACGCCGTCTCCCCATGTCGGATACTTGTTCGATTTCTTGAGCTTCCTGACGGCCTTGAGGACGACGTCGACGCTCTTCTCGTCAGCGAGCAGAGCGACGGCGGAGCTGCCGCTGCGATGTAGTTCCCGTGTCCATGTACCTGGCAGCTCGGCGGCGGCCTCCTCTTTCCTGTGTTGCAGCTCCTCGTCTTCTCTTTTCCGCTTCTTGTGATGCTTGGCTAGCCTCTCGGCCTGCGCCGGCTCGTGGGAGACCTCGGCGCTCTTTCTGCCTTGTTCAAAGGCGATGCTCTCAACCCGTCCGGCTCCGACTAGACTCGAAAACAAAGCACGGAAGTGGGCCTCGGTGCTGTCGACGGGGACATTCGCCAGATATAGACTCCGAGAGTCGTTGGGCGTGGCTATCTTCGGGGCATTCCGTCGCAGATATATGTAATGCGTCGCGTGGACGGGGTAGGAGGGTAGTGGGGGGATCGATACGGGCAGCACAGAGAAGTCCTCGCCGGACGTTGAGTTATCGGGCATTTTGCTTGCTTCAAAGCGCCGGCCTGCGCGCTCTTGAGTGGCTTATCTGTAAAAAGAATCGCATACGCCGAGATAGAATCACGGTCGCGGAATTTCTTGCGGTTGTTGCCAAAATTTCAGTGGAGCTCGCGGAAGCATGCAAAGATAACAGCCGGCGGGAATGGGACCAGCTGTTGGATGCGCCCGTCTCCCTCTGGGTGGATCTTGGCGCTCTGATCCACTAAATCAGTTGCGATCAGATAAGAGACTGGTACCTCTCGACCTGTACTCGTACGGAGAACCAAATTCTGAAAGCAATCAAATACCCAACCTCACTGAATACAACAATAACGTGAACAAAAGAGTTGGCCGGTACGCAATGAAGACCGCATATTGTACTCGTAAGCATCTAAGTCAGTAAAAGAGGTTTTACGACCACCATAAATACTCCGTACAGCCTACGTAGATATATACCCTGTATTATATCCCCACGGTTGTCTCGGCTCGAGCGGTCTACCCTGTGACTCGAACTTGGATCAAATCATCGACCCCGTGGCAAACCACTTACCTAACTATCTCTTGGCCGAAGCCGGTGAGCGGGCGCCGCGGACGCCTTTTACCCACTAAAGTCGGAACCAGGAACCGGCCGAAGATGGGCATATGTACGCCGCCTACGTCGCCGTTCTGTGTATTTGTCGGGGTAGCGGCCATTTTCTTTACCGGTCAAGGTATATAGAGTAAAACGTGCTTTTCATCCTGCCCGCCCATATAACTGTAATGTATTGGAAATAGCTGTTGCCTTCAGATTTGCGGCCCTGGATCCGAAAGAAGAGACGGAGACAGAGTCTCTGTTTGTGTCTGTTCGCCATGGCGTGGCTCAAACATGCCCTGCAGTTTGTCTCACGAGGGAGCACGACGAAGCCGAATATCTCCGGCAAGCCGCCGCCTTACCTCCTCTCCTTCCGCTCCTCGACCCTATTGATAGCCATAACCGGTACGTTTCGTCACGTGAGCCAGGTCAGCCCGATCTCGTCCTCCCTTGCTACGTACGGAAGGAACATGACACACTCTGCTCACACTAATCGCTAGTGAACTTGGCCATCTTCACCGATATCTTCTTCTACGGGCTGACCGTGCCCGTGCTCCCCTTCGCGCTGTCCTCGCGCGTGGGCATCCCCGAGGACCAGGTCCAGCACTGGGTCTCCATACTGCTGGCCGTCTACAGCGCGGCGCTGTTCGTCGGCAGCCCCTTCGCCGGCCTCTATGCGGACCACTCGTCGTCGAGGCGATGGCCGCTGCTCCTGGGCCTGATCGCCCTGGCGGGCTCGTCCCTGCTGCTGGCCTTTGGCAATTCCCTGGGGCTCTTCGTGCTGGGCAGGCTGCTGCAGGGGCTGAGCGCGGCCGTCGTGTGGAGCGTGGGCTGTGCCCTCCTCGTGGACACGATGGGGAGCGCTGTCGGTGTGGTCATGGGCTATGTCAGCATTTCGATGAGTATCGGTCTCCTCCTGGCTCCCGTGATTGGCGGTGTCGTCTACAATAATGTCGGATACTTGGCCGTCTTCTACGTGTCTTTCGGCGTTGTGGGATTGGACATTGCGTTCCGTCTCTTCATGATTGAAAAGAAGATTGCCAGGCAGTGGATTCAGGAACCCGAGACCGATTCGTCTCAGGCTGACGTGGAGAGGGAAGCGCCTACGGTTGGCCAAGCAGATGAACCTCTCAGAACCTCTGATGGCATAGCCAACGCGGACGTTACTGCAGCCGATCCAGCAGGAGAAGCCGATCCCGGGAATGCCGGCAGTGCCTCCAAAAAGGATCAAGGAAAGCGGAAAGCCGGCCACATAATTGCGCTTTTAAAATCGCCAAGGCTTCTGGTAGCTTTGTATGGCATCCTCGTCGAGTCAGGGATTCTGTGAGTCCGCCAGTGAGCCCGAGCCATCGTGGGCACCCGCTGACACGCAAGGTTAGGATGGGCTTCGATGCTGTCCTGGCGCTCTTCGTCCGGGGATTGTTCGGGTGGGACTCAACCGCCGTGGCGGTCCTCTTCCTCGCCCTCTTCATCCCCGGCTTCATAGCGCCTCTGGCAGGCTGGTTATCCGACAAGTACGGCGCCAAGTGGCCTTCGTTCGCCGGCTTCGTCCTGACGGTCCCGATCCTGATCTCCCTGCGCTTCGTCACGGAGAATACCATCCGACACAAGGTGCTTCTGGCGTTCTTGCTCGCGCTCGCGGGCATCACGCTCCCCTTCTCCATGACCCCCTTGATGGCCGAAATCAGTTACGTGATAGAGGCCAAAGAGGCCGAGAACCCCGGTATTTTCGGTGAGAAGGGCGTCTATGGGCTTGCCTACGGGCTATTCAATATGGCATTCGCACTGGGCGGCATAATTGGCCCTATATGGGCAGGCTACGTTGTTAACTCTGTGGGATGGGGAACATTGACGTGGAATTTCGGTCTTGTAAGTGATTCTAAAAGTCATTTGCCCACTTGTAATCCTAAGAGCAGTCAAAACACTAATCCCGAATGGGAGCATTGTCTTGCTCTTCTCTTCTCTTTCTTTCTCTTTTCACCTCCAACTAACTAAATCCTCCCAAACCATGCTGAAGAGGTTATTAACTAACACTTGCTATGGTAGTGGTCTGCCTCAGCTGCTGTTGCGGTTTTCATATGGGGAGTTAATAAACCACAAACTGCCTCGGTGGATGATTCGGATACAGCCACTGAGGCGCCTTAGTAGTCTAGTCTGGTCCAACGGGCTGGCTGAACGGGTTTCTGACCTGGGTAGATGCGATGAAAGTAGTCGAGTCACGGTTCCGTATACTCTAGTTAGGCTCGTGTCTACTAGTTCATAGAAGTCACCGGGCGCCATCAATCAGTTCTATCCACATCAATGCGATAGGATTTGATATTTGCCCTGCACCCCTGATCAAGATCATCTGTCGCTAGCATTTCTCTAAATCTAGTGGGATAACCTCCCATGATCTAAGGTTTAGCAAGACAGTGTCATGTATAACTAGAAGCTGAAACAGAGTCAACGGTGGAGTTCAAGGCAAGAACTATGCAGTGACAGTCCTACAAAGTGAAGGTTGCTTGGTATGTAGTTAGTCAATATAAGTGGCGTTTCGAGTCATATTAATACCCTTCTAGTGTTTTTCTCGAGTCAGATTGACTCTAGTTTTACCTTGGCCCTTCTACTACCGAAGGATTGTCTCGGTCAAAGCACTGATTGCTTTCGGGGTAGGAATGCTGTCCCGAGCTCAACAATCCTCCGGTGTCGTCCTAATTGGGACTAGGCATCCGCGTTGCTCTGCTCGGCGGACCGGATCTCCTAAATTTAGAGCCTACGGAGGGTGGTATTAAGATGGTCCCTCGGCAGTTTGGGTTTCTTTTTATCTTTCTCTTTTAAAAATCCAAAATGAACTACTAGTGCCTGGAAGTTTGCCAAGTTCATGTTGCCCGGCACTCTGTAATAGTGACACTCGTATAGAGTGTACTACCAATAGTTTGGCATGTCTACCTGTGCTACGTCATCTTCCAATACCACTATTGAACTCTTAGCGGCCCGTTAGCAGATGCCTTACAATTTCTACTATTAAGTACCTAGTTAGCCCAGCCCTACTGTCTACGTAAACTACGTACGTACTTGTGTCGAGCTTCTACGCTTATGCAGTTGGCGACGGCAAACAGATTGCTGGGGGGCACAAGCGTGATGCCATTGACGAATGACAGGGCCTCATTGGCCCACGTATGCCTCTCGCAATGTTTCACGGCGTCAAGCACCCCAGCCCGTCCAGACCATCTCACCCGCTCCCTGCCAGGTCGTGGGTCTACGCCTCCACATAGCGCGCCGTCCTACCGCAGGTTCGGGTCTTGGCTGGCCTTATTGGGACCGAGTTCCCCCAGACCGGCGGGTGGCACGTCCCAATTCCGTTCCGCGGTCGAAAGGGAAGAGGGAAGGGTTGGAGGGGGGCATCTTTGTTTCCCTCACCGCGCTCGTGTCTGTCTTACCTGGGATTTGGGGTTTCCCCTACTTAGGCCGCGGTGTGCGGGAATGCTCTGCTGCCCACTTTCACCTGTTGAACTCTGTGTTGCTATGCTATGCTTGTTATCAACTGCTCTCCTGTAGCGGCCGCTCGCGTCGCGCCCCCTGAGAGCCCCCCGAGCCATGTCCCAGCTGCCTGAGGGCACGCTTGGAGACGCCGTCGGAGTTCTGATCTTCACCTTCGTCTGCCTCATCACCAACGTCCTCCTGCTCTGGCTCTTTTGGATCAGCAACGACCGCCTGGGCTGTGTGTTCTTCTCCGTCTCCCGCCCTGACCCTAATCCCCGAGTCCTCCCTCCAGTTAGCAAGTAGTCGTATGATGAGCGTTACCGGCTGACGGATGCCCGTGGATAGATATCGCCCTGGTAGGGTACTTTGCTCTGTTATGTGCCACCAGTAGTATTATCCAGCAGATTTACAATTATACGTGGGTCTTGGCCAGCCCGACAGAAGCTTATTGCTAGTCACTCACGCCTTTTAGTCTCTGGGATGATCTCGCCTGGGCGCAGCTACGTTATATAAAAGCAAACTTCAAAAATGCCGACGTCATCTTCAATAATGGGAACTTTGGCTTCATGCGGGTCCTGGCAATCATCCGTACGTGAGAGTGTCTGAGTTGTATAGCGTCGTGCTGGGGCTGATGCGGACCGGACAGGTTTATTTTGCTACATCGTAGAATCGAGCTATCTCTTGGCCTAGTGAGTCGTCCTCAGTCGAGAATCTCGGCATTTCTAACTAGCGCTATCAGCTGTATTGGAGTGACATTGTCAATGTACAACTTCTGGGCGACGAGACGGAAGGGAGAACGCATCTTTGTCATCGCCGGTAGACTCGCGCCGATAGTGTTGGCAGCAATCACGATCGGCCTGCTCCAAACATCGGCAGTGCAGAGCAGCTTCACTGCATACATGATTGTAGCGAATGTGCAATGTGAGCCCTGTCTTTTGACACCCCCCTTCGTCTCCCTGTTCCGTTACGATTCAGCGGGTGCTGACCTAGGTTAGCCGTTGGGAGCTGTGCTGTTAGCATCGTATTGCTATCCATCGTCATCCGTCAATACGTCCAGTCAAAACTAGCCTGGAAGCGCGTACAGACGAGCGATGCTGGGGGGTTCTGGTCACGCCTTAGAAATAGCAATAGCAGCAGTAGCTCTAAAGGGTCCAACGCCAAAGACCAGTCATCCATAACGCCGGCATATGCAGCCCAGGGTACGGTCTTCGATGATAATTGGGTCGTGATCCGGCTCTCAATAGCCGTTCTTCTCATCTCGTAAGGCTCTCTTCCCTCCTGATGTTTTGAGCGTGGGGTCAGAGCAACAACTGACGATTCTCAGAGCGTTTATCGTAGCGAACATTGTTACGCACTTGCCCCAGCGCGACGACGTAGCAAGAGATGCGAAGGCGGAGGCGCCCGACCTCGGCCCCGAGCGAGCCAGGTCGAATATCATTGGCTACATATTCGGCGTAACACCCGGCCTGGCCATCTGGCTCGTCTTTGGTCTCACAAGAGACTTCCGGCGAATCATGTACGAAACATTCATACCCCGGAACTGGCGCAAGAGGGGTCTAGCAGCGTCGCCGTTGGAAGCCTCCTGGGATGCGGCCCGTGCTAGGCCACAGGCCGATCTGTCCGGCGTCGCCGTAGATACCGGAATTCAGATGGATGACATACCTGCGGGTGCCAAAAGGCGGCCGTTGCAGGACACCATGGATGCGCCATTGCTGATCTCGCACTCAACTCCAAAATTAGCGCCGAGTGAAAGGACCGTCTCAAGAGACGAGCGAATATCGATTGCTTGAGGGAACGAGCTACGGCGTTAACGGTTATTGATATCTCAAAAAAGCTTTGGCTAAAGCAGAGGTTCTGGTGGACGCTAAAAGGGTTATGTATTGGCTATTGTTAGATTTGGCTGCATGTAGTAATAATATGTTGCGTGTTTTGTTTTATCTGTTTACTCGCTTATTTTTAACAAGAAAAAAAACTTTATCATTTCGAGCTTGCCTCAGTAGAACGCCTGCTCGTCTTTGTTACTAGACATCTCCTTTCTTTCCCTACCTTTCTGTCCTCTATGGCAGATCTCCCGCTTCTTCGACCTCTCGCGCTTAGGCTCAGAAGAGTCCTCATCGCCAACCGACTTGTCCGGCATGTTGAATTCTTCGTCCCTCGACTTCCAGTCCAGCACGACCTCTGCTGATAGAAATTGACTGCTCGCAGATATGTAAAGATCTATCAGTGTTTCTTCCCGACTTCAAGCACGATGTACTTCGATTTTTGCTTAATTGAATGTGTTGTTTATGGCGTTATTCTCGTAGACTTTTGGTAATTGATTTTGCGAACGAACCAGGGTCCCTCCGTTCCCCCTGTAGGTGAATACGGGCCGCTACGAGACCTCCAAGGCTGTGAGCAATGAAGATGATAGGGCGATCTCCATTATACAGTTCAAATGTCCTAATTAGTAACATGCTATAGTTATCGAGAGGGAAAAACTTACAACATCCTTTCGCTCAGCTGCAAGTCTTACACAGACATCCTCCGCATCGATATGAAAATCCGAGCTCACAACGGTGGGGTTAGAGATGGAGACGATTCTGATGTCAATACAGCGCCAGGAGTGCTTATGAACGTGCGAAAACATGGAATCGACTCAAGCCAACAAATGAAAAGGGGATTGTGTTGGTATATACGTTGAAAGGGGGCTTCTAAACGCCAAAGCTGATAATAACTAATGCGACAACGTCTAGATGGGCAGATGAACTGTTCAAGCTTGACGAAAGAATCGATGTGAGAGCCACAGGAGGGCACATTAGCAGTAGTCACCGTGATTTGGTTCTAAAAGATGACCTGTTACTGTTACTACATGGCGGCACTGCGAAATGTATTCATAACCAACATGAAAATTTAGCGTCTCACGACTGTGGGGAAGGAGGGAAAGTGGTTTCCATTCGCTCATTTTCTAGAATAGTCCTCTTATAGGCGTCGTATCAAACGATCCGTGTACGGCGGGTTTGTCAGGAACCAGGTAGACGAGGATAATAGGGGGATTACGTAATAAAAAAGGGGGGTCTCATCTACCTTAGGTAGGTAGCTAGGTTTATCAGCTGCGCTGATTTCACCAACACACACACTCAGTCACGCGATTTTTTTTTATTTAAAAAAGGCACCATGCTTTCATATTTGATCAATTGATTTCCGACGAAACTACCTCCTTGGTTCACTGCTAGAATTTATATTGGAATGCGTGGATTAAGCCCTCTAAGGGCAGCTGGCGCAAATATACCTACCTATATCATCGAGTATTCATAGTGAGAGGGATAAAATAACCATGAAGCTAATAGATAGCTTGAAGTCTATGTCGCTTGTGACAAAACAATCATATTACCGCGAGCCCGACAGAAGCCTTTTTTGTTTAATATTCTTTCCCTGAAAGCTGAACGTCGTTATGTTACATCTTCCGGCTGTCCGGGTCGTCGGGGAACCGATCCGCCTCCAACAATGCAACATTGTCAGAGTTACCCCGAGCTTACTAACACGCGACTGACCCGTGGGCTTGGAACTGAGAGTGGCTATATCCGCGAGCTGAATTTCCGTGGGGAACTCAATATATTAAATTCTGGAGACGCGATTGCGGAGAACCCGGCAGAATACGTGATCGACCGTGTTGGTTGTTGTAGGCAGGCTGTACGCATCTATAGAGAGCTGACAGGGTTCAAAGTTTCGCAAGGTGGCGACCGAGGCGCGAACAAGGAACACGACAGCCTTGCTGTTAAATCCGGTAGGTAATTAATTTTTGCTCGGAACTGGATTCTCCCCCTCTTTTATACTCGCCCAATGTAACAACGACGATCGGTCAGCTAGCCGCGCTGCGTAGTAATACCTCCATACCGCGTCCGTGATGACTTATCAGCAAAGAATGAGGAGAATGGCGGTGTCGCCTCTCTGCTAATACCTTACGGATAGTTACACCGCAGCGGTTAAGGGTTTCCACCCTCTCGTAGAAGGATTGTCCCTCCAATAACAGTAGAGTTGCTTGCATCGTCGTACAAGCGATGGGCATGTATCCTCGCGAGATCCAATAGCACTTTACCCCCTGGCTTCCAAAGCGGTCCGGATCACGCCGCTCCGGCTAAATCATACACCTGGACATTAAGCGGAACCCAACACAACACATCATTTGCCCGCGACCAACATGCCATCTCTATTGTCTGATTACCCGCCGAGAGGCCCCGAATTACTCCCGGGGGCCGGACCGGGGCCGTCCCATGTGCTGTGCCATGTAGGCATATGGTATATGAGCGAGGCGGCGCTCAGCGTTGAGGCGGGCCTCCCAAGCCTTACGCCTCGACCTCGCCGGACTCTCGTCCCCCTTTCAGCACTGTTTCTAGGACCAGCCCGAATCGCTGCCGCGGCCGCCTGACAAGATGGTCGGCGTCACTGTTCAGATGGACAACCATGTCCACCGCATGGCGGTGGAGGACCCGGTCCCCTGGTACCGCAAGCGAAACCTGCGCTATCTCTACTTCATGCTGTTTCCCTGTCTCATGGGTATCGAGATGACGTCGGGCTTCGACTCCCAGATCATCAACGCCGTGCAGCTGGTACCCGCGTGGACGAACTGTAAGTGCGCCCGACGCCGGCGAGCTGTGTTGGACTGGCCAAGAAACTGACATTGGGATCCCAAGTCTTTGGACATCCGACGGGTGGCTACAAGGGTATCCTCGCGTCTGCGTTGCCTCTCGGCGCTGTTATCGGGCTGCCTTTTATCCCCATGGTCAACGATAACCTGGGCCGAAGATGGTGCGTCATGGTCGGGAGTATCATCATGATCATTGGGTCACTCATCCAAGGCTTCGCGATTAATGGTGAGTTGGTCCCAGCGGATATTGCATCAGTAGACCTGGGATATCTTATTGACTTGCGCTCAGGACCTCAGTATATCGTTGCCCGGTTGATCATCGGATTTGGACTTCCCTATGCCATCGTGGCTGGGTCCAGTCTTATCGGAGAACTGGCATACCCAAAAGAGCGTGCCATTTTGACGTCGCTATTCAATGCTGCTTACTTTATCGGCGCCATTATCGCGTCGGGCGTAACATACGGGACACAGTTGATCCCATCAGATTGGTACGTCGAATGAGCTGAAAGCTATTTCCTTTGGAAGCTAACGAATGTGTCTCGGCAGGTCCTGGAGGTAAAGTCATCGCTGTCCGTCAGCTCTCTTCGGCCGTACTTACTCGGAACAGGGTCCCCTCACTCCTGCAGCTTTCCCCGTCACTTTTGCAGGTTCTGTTCATTTTGTAAGCCCCTGAACTTATCCTCGGCCTCCTCCTGTTCGGAAACTAACCGCCCCGTTTTAGCTTCATCCCGGAGAGCCCTAGGTACCTCATCAGCAAAGACAGGCACGAAGAGGCCTTCCAGATCATCGTGAAGTACCATGCCGAGGGGGACGAGAACTCGGAGTTCGCCAAGGCCGAGATGGCCGAGATCAAGGCGACCATCGCCATCGAGCTCGAGCACGCGAAGCGGTCGTGGATGGACCTGGTCAGCACCCCGGGCAACCGGCGGCGCCTACTCGTCGGCTCCCTCGTCGGCATCATGACGCAGCTGTCGGGTAACGTCGTCATCTCGTACTACCTGGGCGACATCCTCGCCCTCGTGGGCTTCACGGACCCGCAGTTCGCGGCCAAGTACAACCTCGGCAACCAGGTCTGGGGCCTCCTGTGCGCCGTCGTCACCGCCCTCATCGTGATGCGCTTCCGCCGCCGCACCATGTACCTCTTCGCCATCGGCTGGATCCTCACCGCCTACGTCGGCTGGACCATCTCGGCGGGCGTGGCGGTCGAGCGCAACAACAGCGTCGCGGGCAAGCTCTGCCTCTTCTGGATCTACTTCTACCAGCCGGGCTACAACATCGGCTTCAACGCGCTGACGTACAGTAAGCGGGGACCATGAACCTATAATTTCGAGAGTGACGTTTTGGATCACCGTGCGCTAATTTGTTCCCTTCTCTCACTCTACAGCGTTCCTGGTCGAGCTCTTCCCTTATGCCATGAGAGCGCGCGGCATCACCGTCTTCCAGTTCTTCGGGAAAGCAGCCCAGGTACGTCTCAGCCACCGAGAACAGACTGATTTTCGCGATTGCTGACGGCCGAGGTGCAGTTCTTCGGCACCAACGTGAACCCCGTCGGCCTGGACCCCGTGCACGGCATCGGCTGGAAGTTCCTGATCGTGTACTCGGTCTGGATCCTCGCCGAGGGTATCCTGATCTACTTCCTCTGGCCCGAGACGTCCGGCCGGACCCTGGAAGAGCTCGCGTTCCGTAAGTTTTGCCGGGGGCGACTGGGATATGTTTTTATTTTTATTTTGCGCGAGTCATGATGCTGATTTTCGTCCCCCTTGCAGTATTCGAAGACGACCGCGCGCACCAGTCGGCCAAGGCCGTTGAGAACGAGTTGCATCAGGAGAGTTCTGTCTCTGATGAGAAGGCGGCCACAACAGAAGTGGTCTAACTATCTCGACGGGAATCTGTGGAGGGCCTCTTGGGGATGGCTTGCTCGTTCGGGATTATAAAACTTGCACTTGCTGAAAAACAGGGTTATGCTGTGTTTGGAGTCAATGATACGTCCTTCGAATAAGAATAGTAGCTTCCTTGGCATTTCTGCTTGGTATGCTCTGCTTCTTGTGACGACTTGTCCCCTGTCCTGCTAATTAAAGGGGAACTGATCGTACTTTATGATCACTTGATACTTGGCAATTTCTAGGAGGAATCTATAGAAACCCCCTACGAACACCAAGATACCCGAAGAAATGGGGTGATGCCAACCTTTTTGCTTGCTAAGAGTATCTTAGCCCACAGAAGCCTCAAGACTAAACGTTTAGCTCTTCTCTGGATACGAAATCGAGGTGGAAATGAGACTGTACTTAAGTTCTATTCGGGGGCTCTTATCGTTTCTGTTACAACTTCCTCACCCCATCGTACCGATACACACATGACTTTTTAAGTCTAAAGAAATCCTGGGGGGTGTTGAACAGCACGTATCGAGTGCCACAGTAGCATCTCGGCCTATTCAAAGCCACCCTGGCCCTAAGCCTCCTCATTATCGGCCATGGCCCACGTGTTTCCCAGGCTATGCATTTACTCATCTGCGTCCACTCTATGTCTCTTGCGTTGGCTGCCGCCAACGTCATCGCCGTACTGCTGCTTATGCTGACGAGAGACCCCATCGTCACTTTTCTGTCTCTTGTCTTGATGACCACTGACATCCTCATCACTCTGTCTTTTGTGTTCGATTATTCTCTTCGCGGTACTGTTCGCTCCTGCCCTTGCCTTGCCCATCTTCCAGCAAACCTGGCATTGGTCGTGGTGGCATAATTTACAGGTGCCAAGACGGTTCAGTTCGCCGCATGTAATCTGGCAGCAGTACCAGGAGGATTCGTCGAGTGGACATCCGCTCCGACCGTCGAGCCACGAGACATGACACATTTCTGGCCGCAGGATGGTTGTGATAATGGCCATCTTCGGTGATCAGGGGCCGCGGCGGCGTGGGCTCTTTCTAGATAATATAGTATGAGGGTATAGTACGACCGCTCCTGTGACTTGTTTCACGGCAGCGAGTGTGTCGGGGCTAATATTACGTCTTCAGCTTCGAACTGGGACTGCTATTACTTCTGTTAAAATCCCCCGCATATACTAGCCGTTTGGTGACAGTGAATATAGACGGGCGAGAGCGTGTAGGGCACTCACCTTCGGTGTGGTAGAATGACGACAAGAGAGTGAAATAGATGTTGAGGGCGAACCGCACGGTTTATTGGTTATTGAGATGTATACACCACCTATGCTGCGGGACAAGCGACTCACTTTAGACGAAATCACAGTCCCGTCCCTTGGTCTGCAGCAACCGAGGAGTGATTACCCATTGACCAGAGAGGACGAGATCTGGGAAAGGACAACTGGCTCGATGATTCTCTGTCAGGCTCGCAACAAGGTTGCCCCTACCCGCCTGGGAGAGTCCGAAGATGTTTCCCGAGATGTAACTCCCCTCTTCCCCCTGCATATTTTGAGACGCCGCAAGAGCGAACTTGATTTCGAGGGAGTGTCACGTTTGCCGACGCACATGATTGACGGAGCTTAGAACAGGCTTACATCCCTACTCGAGGCGTCTCCTGGGCGAACTTTGATAAAGGATTCTAGAGTCGGCGCCTTTTGTTAACAGGTACCTAGGTGTGCTTGGAGATCAGAAACGATGCCAGAATACCTAGGCATATAGGGATATGACCCGACGATTCCAGTCTTATTCCCATTTTTGGCGTAGACGGCGCGGCTCTCTTCTAAACGTGTGGCCGATGGGGCATGGCGTCTCAATCACTTGACGTAGATGTTGCACCGTCGGATTCGGCCGATACCTGGACATCGACGTACCAAGCTGTCCGCCAGTCTCATCACTCTACTACACATCGTTAAACGCACATGCGATTAGGTTTTATCTTATGCCCTTTTTCGATTGATGATGGTTAGTTGGCAGTCAGCTGAGCTTGCTCTTGCCCGCCTTCTCAATCATATCAGCTCTCGGGAAGTGTACTCCCGGAAAGTGTATATTCATGACCACAAGTTATAATGACAACACGTGTTTTTTTTTTTTTTTTTTTTTTTTTTGGCTCACAGAACTCCTCCCATCATATCATGAGGCGATAGATAAACATGTGCATAGTACAGAACTGGCCTTCAATGCGTGATGGCGATGATTGCCTGTAGTTACCGTGAACATAGTTAGAATCTGAGGTGGATACGCACTCGTATTTCTTAGACGGATAATGTCTTTGTTCGATCCCTCATCTAGCACACTTCGATGCGGAATAACGGCTCAGAGAGGCTTCATAACGTGCAAATATGGAATGCTGATATAATTGCTGAGATATGTGTTCCGCTTCTAAATGCAGGTATGCTCTTGTGAGGATTGCCCCGTTGACTATTGGATATGCAGGCACGGGTAGACCTTTGCAGGCCCGTTTAGTCTCGATGCCTAATCTCTTTTCTGTTTGTTGTGTCGGCGCAGAATCATATTAAACCCTCAAAGTGTCGCCGCTGCTTCCACGGCACCAGCGGCTCTGAATGCCTTCTTATTTGTCCAGTTAATTTCAACGTCATGTGTCCATTCCATGTATCGTGCCCAGCCTGAAAGAAGAAGTCAGTCGCCCAGTCCATCACCTATGCTTCATCGCGGGTTATTCAGGGACCAACATACTCCAGTATGCGAACTTGCGACCGAAATATTTCCCGGCGAAGGGCACCAGTATCATTGTCAAGAGCAGCTGGAGCTGTTCAAGGCTCTGCTCCCATTCTTTTTGAGCGTCGTAGTCATTGTCGTCGGACTCGTAGCTCTCGGTGGATGTGGAAGGCAGAGAGTCGAGGTCGTCGATGTCATCGATGCCGTCGATGTCGTCAACGTCGTCCAGGTCGGAGACGGAGAGATCGGGGATGGCATAGGAGTCGGAGAGCGACATGGTTTCGTCTGAATGGGATGGTATGGCGAGCGTAGGCAAGGAGGGAACGGGGAGAACGAGGGGAGGCAGCGGTCAGGGCGCTACTGGACGGAAGCTGGATAATGCATCGGATTCGAGACGCCCTCAACCGCAACACAAAGACAGCAGGGCACCGCTAGACAAATGGAATGGCGGGTGATGGCGGTGTGAGGCGCGAGGTGTGGGTCTATCTGATGCCCGAGGAACGTCGTTGTCGAAGAGACGTGGGATATACCGTATGTATGGTGTTCGCCGGATGATGTCGTCAATAAGCTGGGCAGCTGGCGGTTGCGTTGCGTTGCCTTGCGGGATCGGAGATATCGCTGTTCAGCTCCAAGTGGAACGCTAAGCCTCGGCGCCTCGGGCTGTTAACGTAAGGTACTTTGACCTTGCCCAGGTGTACCCCCACCTATCAAGTACCTAAAGTAGGTGCGGGTAGCTGACGGGTGGGAGCAGCTGGGTAGTACCTAGCCGCATGAAGCTCGGATAACCCAAGGTGTACCTATCCGTAGGTGCCTAAGGCTCCGTCGTGGGGTTCCGTCACGGCTTCTCTGTGACTGACCTTCGTCATTGCTCACATCTCATATCGCGCCCGAATGCCAGCCCAACTTCTCCCAACTCTCACCCTACAATCAAACAAACAAACACAATAGCATTCTACCGCCACCACCGTCACCACCACGGCTACCACGATCGAAACCTCACCACTCGATTCGCTGCCTACGCCGACGCAAGCAAGTGACACGCACGGTCCGCACCGCAGGCCCCCCGTCAGTTGTAACTTGTGTTCAGGATGGATGCCGCAGAGACAGTAAGTGCGAGCCTTCTCGTTCACTCATTTGCCGCCCTGTTTGTCGCACTGTTTCTTGTTCTGCCTGCTCGTTGCTTTTGTCACCCTTGGCTCGCGGGAAGACGGCTGTAGCAGCCAATCCGTCGCACACTGTTCAAACACGTACCGCCCCCTTTGCCCCCTTTGCGAGGAAGATGGTACTGTTCTACCTTACCTAAGCATCTACCTCCGTGAGATTGACAACCCAGCTCCTTATCGCCTTATCGCATGCCCTCCCCCTCTACCTGAGCACCTAAGCCAATCACCCTTGAAACAAGCCCGCCCCTCCCCCAACCCAGTCCCAGTCTTGTGCGCCCCACCAAAAACCACCGCCTTCTTCCAGAAATTCCTTACAACGAGCCCCAAAAGTGAGTCATCGTCATACCCTTCGGCCAACATAATTCCCGCCTTTGCATTTTGCCTTCTGTCAATCCATTTCCACAAGCACGTGACCTTTCCTCTCCATAGGTACTTGTCCCTCTGCTTGCCATTGGCCGTGCCGTATTACCCTGCTTTTCAACACTATACCCGCCGACTGTCTATCCGCTCAACACGGTCAATTCGGGACTAAATCGTCTACTTAGGAAACCCGGCCTTCGCTTCCCGACCGCAAACAACGTAAATCAGTCGTCTTCAGCTCCGAAGCCATCGTCGTGCAACCCGACGGACAAGTGACGATGTCGTCGACCGAAGAGAACAAGGAGGCTACCGCCATCTCTCATTCCACTCCCTCGGAGGAGGAGGAGCCTACGACGCCACCTGAGGATGATGGCGCCCTAGATCTTGGAAAGAAGAAGAAGAAGAAGGTCGCCAAGAAGGAGACCACCGAAGAGGGAGAGGCCGATGCCGACGAATCCAATGTTGTCGGTGGCATCGACCTGTCCCTCAAGAAGAAAAAGAAGAAGAAGCCCAAGACCGATGACGAATTCGCGAGCAAGCTCGCCGCTCTCAACCTCGATAAGGAAGGGGAAGAGAAGTCGGACGACCAAGCCGGCGATCCGGAGAAGGGAACCGGCATTTGGCATCATGACCAGGCCACCCCCATCACTTACAACCTCCTCCTTGGCCGTTTCTTCGATCTTCTCGCCGAGAAAAACCCCGACCATGCCTCTACCGGTTCTCGAAGCTACAAGATCCCACCTCCTCAGTGCCTCCGTGAAGGCAACAAGAAGACTATTTTTGCCAATATTGAGGATATCACCAAGCGGAGTAAGTGCCATAAATATACACCATGGGACCATGTAGCTCTTCTCACCAGCTCGCGCGTCCCTGCGACATCAGCTACTAATAACATGCTACAGTGAAGCGAAGCTCCGAACATGTTACCGCTTATCTGGTAAGTCGTTGAAACCCAGTCTTTGTGACAACTCATTGCTAACTCAACATAGTTTACCGAATTAGGCACGACGTAAGTGACCCACCCTCGGGGATCTTCATATGCCTTCTTAGCATTATGTCCTACTTGGAGTGTCGATCTCGGTATTTTGCCATAGTGCCAAGTTACTGACTGAAAGTGTCACAGTGGCTCTGTGGATGGATCAAAACGCTTAGTCATCAAGGGTCGTTTCCAACAGTAAGTCATTAAGTAATTCCGTCTTCAGAGCACAACTAACATGATATAGGAAACAACTGGAGAGTATGTTACGAAAATACATTATCGAATATGTGACGTGCCGTACCTGCAAGAGTCCCGATACAACTCTCGAAAAGGGAGAGAACCGCCTTTGTAAGTTGAGAACCCCCTCTCGCCCTATAAACATGGCACCTTGGTTATCAAGTGTAGCTCCAATCGCTAGAATCGTGGCTTGCGGGCTCCATATAGCTTGTGCCTTTCAATGACGCGATTTCCGCTATTCCTTATCCCGGATTACCCATCCATTATCTTTAAAGAGACAAATTTGCTAATTATCGACATTTTAGACTTCATGACCTGCAACAGTGTAAGTAAAAATCAAGAGAGCCGTGTTTTTATATTGCCCCTAGCAATTTCATGCGAAACTTATTACCCCTTCAGTACCAATCACAATGTGTGATGCTTATACTAACATTACGTACAGTGTGGTTCACGTCGTTCCGTTACCGCCATCAAGAGCGGTTTCACAGCCCAGGTCGGCAAGAGAAAAAAGATGCAGTAGGCTGTCTAGAGGCTGGCTTGAGATTGGGTTTGTTTTTATTGGTCGCATTAGTATCCTTTCCGGACGCACCGGTTTGTGCATGGCTATAGTAATGAGACCCATGAGATGATGCGACGTTTTTTCAAGGGACAAGTTTTCCTCGAGCTCATATCCCCATGGGCTGGATTTTGTGTCTATGCCAACTATTTGAGTCCGCAAGGCTGTTCATAATTCGGCTACCCACGAGCGGGACCAGGATTTGGCAGACTGTGGTTATATCATTGCAGAGGTTTCGGATCAAATAGCGAATATAAATTAGTGAACTTTCGGTAACTCCTACCGATGTTCTCTAGTTTTCGAAGCCCGGGCTCATTACATTCACCACGACCTCAATATACCCTAGCCGAGTCATACATGCCTGTTATCGATTTTGCCTTCATTTAGAAGGAATGAATACTTCGCATGAATAATATCCTATCAAATTTGACTTATAGCAGCGCTCCTAGCCCGTTCAAGCCCTGCCTGGCACACAACTTGGCCGTTAATACATCACCCCTGAAAGCTCAACAATCGCCGTGGCTAGACGCATTGTCGACGTAAGGCCGACCTTTCGTTCAACTACTTTCCAGCCATCGTCCGGCTTTCTCTTTCTGGGGATGGGTGGTATTCTCTGCCACATATTCGAGACCGTTTGTCTCATATAGAGAGAGGTGTTCCATAAATTGTTGCGTCCAGGAAGAAGTCCAGTTCTCGTTGGCCATTTGAACGCCCTAGTCCATGAACTGCTGCCCAAACACCTTTGCGTCTGTAGTCCGTCCACTTCCGACGCCCTCGGCGATGCAAACGGGCCCTCTCGGTGGATCTTCCACGAACCCGCCCCGGCCATCCTGCCCGTCGTGCGATCGACGACCTTCTGTCACAGACCTTTTAGAGCACCTAAAGAACTATCTCGGGTTCGGATTTTTTCCCCAAACCCTCGCGTCATTAGGTCGTTCCGTATCGATGTAAATATAGTCCGCTAAGAGGATTATATAAATACTACATTTGCCCCTTTGAACTTCACCTTGGTTAACTAGTTAGAGGGTAAACATTCTTTCTTAGAATACATGGGTGCTTAACCTGTAACTAACATATTTCACTACAAGGACTCCCAAGTTTGTCAGTATGTTTGTTCTAAACGAGGTTCTGAATATCACAAATCGTGATTTGTACGCTACCTGTGTAAGCAATAAGATGCAATAGAATTGTATTAGTCATACATCAACACTTAGGCAAGATGGCCGAGTTGGTTATGGCGTGAGGTTAAGGTCCCAATCTTAGCACAGTTTCCTCATGGAGCAATCCGCGTGGGTTCAAGTCCCACTCTTGTCACTAAATGTTCTACATCCTTCGTTGAATTGATGTTTTTTTCTCTCTCTCGCCTCTCTCTCTTCTTTGTCTTTGTATATACTGCAGCTGATGACAGAGTTGACGTATCTCGTGGAATTGTTGCCCCGCCTACAGTTTGCCGAAGAGATTGATGGCTCTAAGCTACGTAGGTGGCCATAGAATTAGATCTCGTCGATGAAGCTGATTCCGTACCTGTGGTAATCATGATAAATCTTGTAACCCGTAGCTGGTATCGCTAAGCTCCCCTTAAGTGATCATTCCAATTTTCAAAATCACTTACCCAGTAGACTTCTCATTGATCGAGTTTTGAACTCCTCGTAAATTCTTTCATATTTTCCTTTTTGATTCCCCTCGCTCTCTTGACTTTGGTCGAGCCAGGTATATTCATCGAGCATGCGCTTGACCAGCATCTTAGTTGTTGGGTAGTTTGTGGGGGCCGGATGTCAGTTTACGTAACCGCTGGCAGAAGTCGACAGCTGGCATCCTGCTCTGGACAGGTCCGTACCGTACACCGGCACCTAAGTTACACGTACCATCACTCACTCTAAGCAAGTACAAGCAAGCTCCGAATATATCGAGAACAGCAGATAGAGCTGGTCACCTTTGCGCACGCGAACTGTTGCTCAACACCGTCCTCACAATAGATTGACGCCGAATCCCACCGACCAAGCTACACGAAGAGACCGAAACCGCCCGCCATGGACCCCTTTTCGGCAGAAGGCGAGCTGATCAATATCCACAACTACTTCCACCAGGGCCAGTACCAGGAGGTACTCAGCGAAATCGACACGTCTTCGCTGTCACCCGAGAACGAGGTCCCCGCGCGGGTGCTGGCCCACAGGGCGCGCATCGCACTGGGTCAGGCGCACGACGTGCTCGCCATCGAGGGCGAGTCCTCGGAGCCCGAGTTCGCCGCCGTCGCCGCCCTGGCGAAGTCCGCGCTCGGCCAGACCGACGACGCCGTGCACGCCATTGAGGCCCTCGCCGAGTCTGCCGGTGACAACCGGACTGTCCAGGTGCTCGGTGGCATCGTGCTGCAGGCAGCTGGCAAGTCGGACGAAGCTCTCGAGCTCTTGTCCAAACACACGGGGAGCCGTGAGTGTACCCTCTCTCACCCCACCCCCTCAAACCTGGAGCTATGGCGGCTTGAGGGCGAAGGGGATGCCTGTGAATCTAGATGTGGGAAATCCAAGCATAGCTAACAGGCTGGTCTTGCACAGTGGACGCCGTTGCCCTCATCACACAGATCCACCTCCAGCAAAACCGAACAGACCTCGCCGTCAAGGAAGTGGCAGCAGCGCGGAGGTGGGCGCAAGACAGTATCTTGGTCAACCTAGCTGAGTCCTGGGTTGGCTTGCGGCTGGTACGAGACCCCTCCATCCCCCGACCCCTACGTCATACCCCTCAATTCAGCTTCGCCAGAACTGACCATGCCCTCTGTATAGGGCGGCGACAAATACCAACAAGCCTTCTACGTATTCGAAGAACTAGCCCAAGCACCCGCCACGTCTTCCATCGTGAGCCTCGTCTCGCAAGCCGTCTGCGAGCTCCACCTCGGCCGCGTCGAGGAGGCCCAGGCCGCCCTCCAACAGGCACTTGAAAAGCAGTCCGACTACGCAGACGCCATAGCAAACCTACTGGTCCTGACCGTCATCACGGGCAAGGACGCTGCAGATATCACTAAGTAAGCACAGCACCGCCATCTGCTTTCCCATCCCCGATTACCCCCCCTGCCCCCTTATCATGGATTGCCACAGACGCTCGTCGCTGACCATTTGCATCGCACACAGCTCCTTGAGGAAATCGGCGCCCCAACACGCATTGCTTGTAGATCTTGAGGAGAAGAGCGACCTGTTCGATAAGGCGGCCTCGAAATTCAGCGCCAAGGTCGCGGCGTGAAAGACAGAGCATCTAATAGAATAATGGGAAATTCGCAATATACCACAGAAACGACCAAAATATCATGACGACAGGCGTTGGTGGTTCCATGCTGCCGTACATATAGACATTGTAGGTGTCGGTGGTAAAAGAACGGAAAAGAGCAACGTGGTGTTGCACACTATACCATGGGATTGATGGTTTTTGAAGGGGGGGAACCGTGGAGAGAAGTTCGAGACTACGGGAAGGTTGGTAGAAAAGCGAGCTATCGTGTCAGGCCGAACCCACGCGTCCACTATGCCGAAACCTCGACTGTCATTGCAGGACCGTCATAGATATATCTTACATTTTTTGAGGAGGCCTTGAATTGCCCCTGTAAGGTACTAGAGCACCGAACTCTCTTCTCCACGTGGCGACTCGTAGAGAGCGGACACGCTGGTACTTCAAAGCACAAAACGTCAAATGGCAAAACTATTATTAAAGGGATATGATCGGAGATGCGTTGATTCTCGTAATCTCTTATTTTTCTTTTTCTCACGACAGCGCCAGTAAAGCACGGCTCTCGTCCTATGGTACACGTACATAAGCTGAGGAAGCTGAACTGCTACGATCGCAGGTAAGCTGAATATGCTTAAGCGAAGGTCTCAGACCTAGAAGCGAAGGAAGGATCTTGGGTATGAGAGCCTAGAAAAGAAGTGCTCTAGTGAGAAAAGTGAGGCTTATTCAGAGTTCTTAGAACTTAGCGAACCCCCCTCGCGAAGGTAAGATAGAGTGGTTAGATCCCCTACAGGTCGCCTTAGACGCCATTTTAGACTATTTTACAATTAAATAGATAGATAAACCTAAGCTTCCGAGCCCTCATGCTGAACTCAGCCCTTGTTATATAGTAACCCCCTCTCTCATGGCCTGTCGAGGTCCACGAACCTGTAGGCCCAGTACGAACACCAGATGAACACCGCGCCCCCGGCGAATAACCCGGAGAGGTAGTAGATGGCGGCCTGTATCGGGTTTGGGTGAGTCAGTCAGTCAGTTCAGGCTTCGGACATCCCCCCAAAAAATAACTTACTGGCTTCCCACCGAGCGATGTGTCATCCGAGTACAAAGGCGTCGTGATGTAGATGGTGACGCCGGTCAGGAACGAGATGACGGCGTACGCGAGGAGCATCGTGGGGGCCTGCCACGTGAAGACCATGTTCCACCGGATCTGCACGCGCCCTTCCTCTCCCTCTCCCTCTCCTCCGCCTCTCCTATCCCCCCGCAGCAGGGGTAGGGGTAGGGGGAGGGGGAGGGTTCCCTTCTCCTTGTCGACGACGACGGCGCGGCGCCGGCTCCTCGGGGCGGCCATGATCTTGTCGTCATCGCCATGGTTCGGCATGCTGCAGATCAGGGAGAGCCGGTCGCGCAGGGGCACGGGGCGCGACGACGACTTCATGGTGTTGAAGATGAAGGCCTCGGTCGAGGAGAGCAGGATCGCGAAGAGGGAGAGGATCAGACTGCAGTACCAGGAGGCGGGGCCGAGCTTTATTTGTGATGGGGTCTGGGGTTAGCTGCGGTATATCAAATATTGACTGTGAATATATGGCTCCGATCCTGAGTTACGGTATTAAGAACTGATGGAAGGAGTTTAGATCTGGAGTTTGTCGCTTTTGGCGGCATCTTGGCCGTTGATGACAACGGTAGAACAGCTCTGACAGCGGTATACCACTTGGCTTTCAACTTGGTGCCGGTCGAGTCATTAAGGGGTACTTTGTGTAGATGCTGAGTTGGCCCCTAGTTGGGACCAGGGCCTTCTTGACATGTGCATTGACGAAAAGAGGTGGGTGACTCAGACCAGGAACCCAGAACAGCAGTTGATAAGACGTGACAGCTCATCTAATCCTGGGACTTGAAAAATCACCGGGATTTGGGCATGGCAGTTGTGTAATTTGTGCTGGATGAATAACTCACCCAGTGTTCAGCGTCCCTCGTGACCCACGAGAAGCATCCGATTACAGCGCCAGCGAGAAGAGTGGCCTGTTTAATACCATTAGCTTGGTGTATTCCGGGGCTATTGACAGTGACACATCTATGAGCATGACGGAAAAGATAAGCAAGCATCTCTTACGGCGACTTGGACGAAGTGCAACTCGATCAGCTTCCGGTCCTGCCAGGCCATGAACATACGATGACTCTCGTCGCTCTCGGCGCCGTGCTCATATGCCTTCACAATGGTCTTTATGGGCATGAGGGTGTTCTGGCGGAAGAAGCGATAGTAGGGGAAAGTGACCAGATTCATCAACGCGTAGCCCAGCCACACCCTGACCCTTACGGAAACCGACTATTCGGGCTGCGTTAGCATGAGGGCTTCTCTTCATCACGCATTTGCGCCCTGGATCGGCTCACTCGTAATGCCGCGTAGACACTCATGATGAAATACTCAAAACCATGGATCGCCAGGATTCGGACGGCATCGGATCTCAGGTGTGATGGCTCAGAATTAGGCCGTGATTCATCGTTCAGAAGGTAGTTATGTCATCTCGGTCCTGCGCAAGGCATAGCTTGATGTGCCCGTTTCTTCCTTAATCCCGTACTAGCAACAGTAGTTACTTTAACACTACGTATTTTGCCTATGTCATTTGAGGCTGTTCACCTGATGGATGCGCTGGATTTGTGATCATGCTATCCTGGCATTGCCCACACCAGTCGTGCAGTTAATGCAGCGGTCAGAGAGTTGGAAGCCTGAGTGGCGATGATGAGGCCCAAGGGAGAGAGAAATGAGGATACCAAAATGATAAGGCAGCAAATAGGAAACAATACGCTTCCGATCCAGCCACGAACATAGATGCCGGAGACTGAACTCGTCGTGTCTGTACGTCTGGAAGACGTTCTCGGGCACCGCAACATGAAACGCCTTCAGTGTAGCATATTGGAATTGGGCGGTGGTGGTCAGGGGACCTGGTCATCAGCTGCGCCACGAGGCGTGTACGTACCTATGTAACCTGCTTGAGCCAAGTATGTGAGCCATAGGCAGATTTTACCGAAATGCACTGGCCAGTCTACTTGGAACTGCTATTGGACAGCATTCATGCATCATGTACCCAGATACCAATCGGCGCGCCGGCTACCGATGGAGGTGTCCAGGTTGCGGTTGGTGTCATGCTTAGGTTGAGAAAAACACTTGGGCACTGCCTTACATCTATCTGTACGTCTATTTGTATGAGTCTTGGGCTGGCTTGGGTATCTATCTCGTCTACGACGGCGCCGCTCGTTGCCGGTATCGCCACATCTGCTGGCACCTCTGCACCTCTGCGTCGAGGTCTCCATCGTAGTCTTCCTCGACGTGTTCTCGTCGCAGGTGGTTCTCAAAGTCCTCCCTGTCCAGCCACTGGTTGTCCCTGTCCTTGGGGCAGTTCTGCACCAGACAGACGAAGTACTGGCCAAGTGCGAATCGCTCCCATCGAGGCGTCGTCATGCGACCGCGTCGTAGGCGCACCAGGTGTCTGGCGCACGCCTCGAACCTGGCCCCCACGCCGTCCTGGCGCAGCCAGGCGTCGAACTTGGTGCGCATCTTCGCTATCGTGTCGCTTCCCACTTTCTTGGGCTTCCACTCGTCCATCTCGATCTCGATTCCGTTATCGTCGTTGAGGCGGTAGTAGACGCGATCCTGGTCGCTGCGCAGCAACATTTCCTCGTGGACCTCCTCGGGGTTTCCGAGTTGATGCAGGCCTCGCCTGATGGTTGTTAAGACGCCCTCGCCCACGTAGTCGTCCTTGGGCCGCGCTGTGCCGATGCTCACTAGGACGGGTGTGCTATCCTCGCCGTGATTATACACAACCTCTCGGTACAGCTGATTGCACGGGTTGTTGTCTCTGCTGAAGCCGGCATCCTCGAATTGGTATGGGGACTTCCCCTCGGCCAAGTGCCTTTGTTGGCCCTCCGCCTGGCCATTTGCGTCCTCGAACAGCCTGGTGCCCCTCTCGGTAGAAACGCCCGCCGCCGACTGTGCCTGAGCTGTCGAGAGGACGGTATGGTAGTGGCCGAAGTAGAAAGGGGCTGCGGTCCCAGCCAGCGCAACTTTGAGAAGCGAGATCCTGATTCCCTCGCCGGGATTTCTATGGCTCAACAGCTCGCCGCCCTGAGCGTTCCGCCGACTCCTCTCGGAGAAGGGCGTGTAGGATCTGAAAAGAAAGCGTCTATTGGCGCGATTGACGGGATCCAATTGGGTTGCAAGGACTACTCTGGGAGGGTGTGAATAAGACAAAGCGGAGATATAAAGAGCCTAACTCACCCTCGACAAGTGTCAATCTCTGTCTGGAACAGAGGTTCCCTGTCATCCTCCAGTCTCACCTGTACTCTCCTATCGATGACCTCCTTGATGGCCTTTTCCAGGTGTTTCGTGGGATACTTTTTCAATGGCACCAAAGCATTCATTTGATGAAATACTCGTGGATATCCGAAGATAGTCCCTGCCATTGTCTCATATTCTCTGAGACAGTCTTCCACCGTCATGCGGAATCTGCTGAGGAGGATAGCGATCAACCTGGCTCATGGCTTAGTCGAATAAGCATAACTGAATTCTTGGGATTGACTTACGCCCCGGTTGATGTTCCACCTATATAATCAAAGTAGTGGCAGGGCAAATAGGGCGTGTACTCAGTCGGATTGTCCACGTTGTTCGCGCCCACCAAATGAGAGACGAAGTCAGGTCTCTGGCACGGGTGGAAGCTAGACTGCGTCCTTGGATCCTCGGCTATCTCGAAGCGCCGGATCTCTCGCATTAAGTGCTGGAGCACCAGGAGGCTCCAGTAGCCCCGGACACCGCCTCCATCTGAGCCATGGTCTTAACTCTTGAAGCAGATAGATAGCAAAGGGGGCTACGAACCGAAACTTAAGACTATCTTCTGGAACCACGGCCCGGGAGCGTGTATAGCCGGGAGGCCACGGTCATCGGCCAGGTGAGAGTCTGGCGGGGCCATTCTACCAGCCATATCGGCTACCGGTGACGGGCAGATGCCGTGAGGAGGACAACGCACAAGCGAATCAGGCTACTCTCCGTTGACGTGCACTTTGGCGATCGAGTGAAACAGGCTCACTGTACATGGAGCCAAGCTGCCAATTGGTGTACCACTTGGGCTGAGTAGCCTACGAATATATATACTAGGTTCGACAATGTACATGTGTGTGTAAACTGCTATATATAACCAAATGTACTTGCACCTCCTGCTCTAGCGCCGTCAACAGAGCCTCATCACAAGTGCGTTTCGCGGCCCATCAGCTCTCCTTACTTTGAAAATCAGCTGGGGGTCAGATGTATTGGTGTTTGAAGATCGCAGCAACTTCACCGAGTTGAATGTGCGGGCTATATCCTGGGTTAGAGCCTCGCATAGAATGCAACACAATTGAGTTGCCGTTTTCTGACAAGGCCCTCAGGTAGGCACTACGTTGAGGCGCCCCTAGGCGCTTCTATTGAAGAGCTGACTGCTAAAAAGGGGCATGTGGCTGGTAGGAAGAGAAAGCCGATGCATGTTCTGAACCTGAGTAGGGTTCCATTGGATAACCCTGACATACGCCCACCATCTCCCGTATCGGCGGCCAAGTGCATCACCCGTATGCCGTCCTGTACCCCTGTACCAGTGGTCACCAGTCTTCCACACCTTACCCGAAACAATGACAAATTTCAGGCTCTAATACGCTAGGCTAACTGCAGGACATGTAGCTGCGCAAATGCGTCTTGATATATAGCAATGTACGTCTGCCCGAATGATTAATTTGTCGATTATGATATCTTGCACAAGCGAATACTCATTTCTATCAATTTCACCACCTATATTACTCATGCCTACACATCGTGAAGCCGCAAAGACGCGTGTCTGTTGCTTAAGACCACGGGCGGTTGTATACGACACCTATTTCAATTCCTGTACAGTCAGGGTTGATGAAAAGATCCAAGAAAGTAAGTAATTCGGAGTGAATCCCAGAAAACGATAAGCAGAACATCGCCAACGAAAATCTTCTTCTAGACTATGAGGACTACTGGTCATTCAAGCTCGGGCCTCCCAGGACACGCGCTGATAGCTGGGACTTGTTCCTGAACGAGAAGACGGACCGGGTCACGGCAGTGGGGCCGGACCAGCGTCGAGCGGATGGCACTTTCGTCGCCGGACTACGGTTGAGCAACCTGGGTGTCTGGGGGAGAATTCTGCGCAAGACGGGTTTCTTGAGCAACGGGTACATCATCAGGCCCGAGACGTCTACGCACCATGGGAAATGAGTACGGCGCAGGGAGATCACACGCGCTCAACGCGGCACTTCGCGCAGAGCATGCGGAACCGTTCCACAGTTCAGGATCAGGGGTAGAGAGTGTACTGCTGGCCGCAACCATCATGTATTTGGCATGGCGCGGGGTTTACATGGCGCGGCATCAGCTTCACGGAGGATCCACGCAACCGCCGGGGCTGTGGATGGTCCCGGGGATCTGGACGGGTTTCATGAGGCGTTGTTTGGGCATTCAGCCTTCGTCATGAGGATTCTTTTCAGTAACACGAGTTGCGACTTATGAATTTGAACAGTTTTCCTAGACCATAGTCCATGGATTTGAAGCGCTCAAGTCCACGTGAGGGGGGAACGAGTTGGGGGCCAACCGGGTCGGTTTGGGGGATATGAAGAACCACTATCGAAATATGAAACTAACCTATTATGGAAAGCCACCCCACTATAGCTTGCACTGGTAGAATTGAATTACAATTTGGTATTATTTATATTTTGGTATCAACTACTGCCCGTTTTCTGTACCTTTAGATGTACTTATTTAGCTAATATAACTAGCAATACCTATTATAAACTGCAATTATATATATGGGCGGACATAAGTATATAAGTAATGCTATGCCTACCACACAAATTAGGTTAGAACTGGAGTAACTTAGATGTATAGGTGGGATCTTCTGCCGAAGAAGGCTAGTTTTATATTTAGATAGTGGTTTTTCATATCCCCCAAACCGACCCGGGGGCCAACAGCGCCAGCCCCTGTTCGTCAGGACTAGGGAGGCCAGAACGGCAAGGCAGATTTTCACCTCTCGACAAATCATATCATGCCTTCCCTTCCCCATCTTCAAAAGCAATGCCCGGGAGGGCCCGGCGCGCATGCATGACATAAGGGGATTACTAGGACTTATAGTATCGTGTGTGATCCGCAACCCCACGGTGCCCGTCGTCTGCCGACGGCAACGCCGGTTCTTCAAGCACAGCATTCATCCAATTTAGCAAAGTCGCCGACTGCACCCCGATGATGCAAGCCCCGAGGGTCCGGCGCGGGATGGGTCACGAACGTACCCACGCGAAAGTGAATCGAATGGGCAACAAGGTCGAGGACACCCCCCCTTCGGGCCGAAGGCTTCGGCCATAGTAGTCGGGCAATGGCAATGTAGAATAGCCCTTGCTTTTCAATTTGCAGCCCTGAAACAGCTGAAGAAACGGAGAATGCCACAGTCGCATCTCCGTCTACCCTCTCGATCACCCCTCGCCTCACACTTCGGGCCAAAGGGAAACTTGGCTCGATATAGGCGCCACGTCGAGTGTGACTATCAAGAAAGGGCGGTTTAATCTTAGCCTTCTTGCATGTACTAAGGGCACTAAGTCAATTTAGCTACATGAAAAAGAATACAGGAGCCATCTGAGTATACCAAGTGGTTTTCTAGTTACCCTAATAGAAACCTCCAATCAAGAGCGATTGCCGCCCAACATCACCGCTTCCTTTGCCTACATGAAGAAGACCACCCACCAGTGCAGCTCCTATTGGATGCTTACTGCACCACCATTGAGTCAGCTGGTGAGGTCAGCTTGCAGGGACTCGACCGTCCTTCAACGACGCCTCTATCACATATCATTGGATGGTGAAGATAGCTGACGTTGGTCTTATCGTTGCAATCCCATGAACCACGGCAAGAGGTGGCATGAAATGCAACCATCACGAACTGAATCGGACACCTCGGGGCCGGAGACGCCCACCATAGGACTTGCGGGGGGGTTTCGACTCACTCACCGGTCAACCCAGCTCTAAGCTGCGGCACTGAGTGCTTCTATAATACGAGGGACTAGAATTGCTGTGGCGATGGTTTGAAACCGGCGGCATCTTTCAGCGTCACATCTGGCCCCGACCGCCATCCCCTCCCCAAACTCCTCGGAGAAGCGCGCCAAAACCGAGTAGACCTACAGGACATCTCGATTCTTCCTGTCGAGCAGGCTGGGAAGGGCCGTTCGAAAAACTCAGCCCGCTCCCGAATGAGTCCTCCTGCGGTCATGGGGCGGAAACGGTAACCCTCGATTCCTGCGCGATCCAATCCGTCCTGCGTCTTTTACAGCCCCGCTGGCGTACCGAGATGTTCATATTCATGTCGTCATGGGGACGATCTCTTTTTTTCAGCCGCGTGGGATGGCGAATTTCTCGGCTATTATCTCAAGGAATATCAGGCTGGCGTTCTTGCACCCTGCATCTGTCCGAAGCCAGACAGATTGCTGCCATCACCTGGTCGGAAGCGCCGAGGTAGGGATGTTGCTCCCCACGCCGCAGAGGACTCGAAACCTGCCCTCACCTGAGCAATCCATCCTCTGACCCCTATACGAACCTGGCGAGACCCTGGGTAACATCCTTAGGTAGAATGGTGGCACATTCGTTTTGGACATGGCAACACTACCAGAATCCAACCACTAATGTGATCACTTGTACAGTATCAATTGGGGTCCCTACCTAACATGGAGCCAGCAGGGATCGGGCCGATTATACGGTTCACATATTCGATATTGATATCACTTACGCCTTGATCAAATCTCTAAAAAAAACTATTCAGTTGCAAGCGGAGATCTCGTACACCGATAGTAGTCCTGAGATCCAGGAGGCCCAGCACTAGATGCACTCGAAGGAACATACTTGTAATAGTACTTGTGATAGTTCAGTTGTGGCACAAATTGCATGTAGTGCTTTACCCTTGGCCCTCTCTTTAATGTCGCATTCTAGGTCCTGAAGTGCACGCTATTCGATGATCCCGTTGCTTCTTCATTGATTCTGCTCAACAACAGCTAGATATAAACCCTTCCCATGTAGGTTACCTCTTCTGAGATGCATAATCTCTGCTTCCTGGACGGACACGCCCCAATACTAGAAATATCTTGACTAGTAACCAACGTCTTACAGCTTTGACTTGATTCTTTGAGTTCGAGAATCTCTTTTATCGATGTTCTATGCTCTCTTTGCGGCAATTCGGCTGTACCATCAAAGACAAGGCTTACGTCACCAAAGGACGCGAGTAGCTGTGGTATGATCTCCTTCACAAGGTGCTAGCTAGGCACAGCTTTTCGCCCTTTGCTTATATACTCGTCGTGGACGAAAGGAACGACATTGTTCAAACATTTTAATGGGCTGAGAGCATATCGACTTGAGAATAAATGTGGTAACTTCCGTAGCAGGAGTATAGAAATCGCAAAGGAAGATAAGACGTGGTGTGCTGGGTCGGATTGCAGGAAATATATGATTTGAGAACTTAGTATGATTTTCCCGTGAACTCTCAAAGCATTGAGACAAAGTATGCTGCCCGTGCCAGACGTGACAGCCGCGGACCCCATGCGGCTGCTGGAGACACCCACGCGCGGCATCCTGAACCACTGGATCCGGCGCGGCGAGCGCAGCGTCTGGCCCGCCGTTTGCGCGCTACCTAGTGTCACGCTTCAACGTGTG
This sequence comes from Xylaria palmicola, assembly GCA_022385595.1. Taxonomy (NCBI): domain Eukaryota; kingdom Fungi; phylum Ascomycota; class Sordariomycetes; order Xylariales; family Xylariaceae; genus Xylaria; species Xylaria palmicola. Next base: position 434,345 of record MU281346.1, read on the forward strand.
GCTCACTCACCGTCCTCGTTGCAGCCATGATCTGAGTTTCAGTGATTTGGTGATCCATTATGAAGTCCCTTCAATTAGAAGCCGACAGCCTTAGGGATAAATGTAACGTCGACAGTCACCATAGAGGGTCATGCAGGCTACAGTTTTAAGCCAGTAGAAACCCTTCAATGACTACATATTACTCTAAGATTCCCTGGACCCTTGGTCCATGAGTTATCCTGCTTCAATCATCCAGGATATACCTTATTACGCCTTGTATGTGCTCCATTCGTTTTGATATCACTTGTGCCTTTCCATTATTGCCGGCAGCCTGAAGTGGGATATCAAGCTCACTAGCAGCTTCATGCACACTTATAATTGTCGCAGAGTGCCTTATATATACCGTTAATTTCTGCTGTGGATTAACCTCGTCGTTCTTTTCCGGGAACACTAACATATAAACACATTCACAGTTACCACGTATTGAGCAATAACGAATTTATTGGCGGCGCGGATTAACATCAACATGCTCCGCCTTACACCTGAACAGCCCAGCTCCGACAACCACAATGATCAAATCCAGGCATCAGCTCGATGGACAGGAGAGTTCACCACCCTTGGCACTAAGCATCCTATTGGAGAGCGTTCTTATTGGTATTGTCAGGTGGTTATGTCTCCGGAGTGAAGTAGTCACGCAAGTAGGTCACCGGTGGGTAGAATGTAGGGGCAAGGGCTCAAAGGGATTGATTCCTGGACCTCCCTCCCAATGTTGGGGGGGAGTCTAGTCTCTTATATATACATGATTTTCACACTATTCTTAGCTAGTGGGTCGCTTCGCTCCACCTGTGATCTTATGCCCTGACAGGTATCCTCGTATGGCTTAATGAGAAACCTTACTTTGAGAACTGGAAAGTCCCCCTGTCTATTAACACCGTCCTCGCCATCCTAACAACAGCAAGCAAGACGGCGCTTATGCATTCGGTGGGCAGTGCAATCGGCCAGATTAAATGGGTTGACTACCAAGCAGTGCCGCAGAAACTCGGTAATTTCGAGATATATGATGAGTATAGTCGGGGGCCTGGGGGTGCTGTGAAAGCATTGTTTCGTCTACCACGAAGCACTCTCCTGTTAGGGGCGCTCGTCACTGTTCTTAGCCTGGGAGTTGATCCTTTCACACAACAGGTAGTTCAGCTAAAGGGGATCGAGGTCAAGACTCTAAATGAGAGCTTCAAGATCGACTTCGCGATGGATTACAACACATTGCCGCAGCATTTGACACGCCTACCAAAACTAGCGGTAAGCAGAACAAAAACGCCTGGATCTGTCTTTAAAAGAATCAACAAGCGGTGGGAATCGACTAATTTGACTAGGGATCCCGGTATTCGATCTGCCATCACGAGGGGATTCTTTAGCATCGGATCATCGCCCGAGTGGGCGTGCCCAGGTGTCTGCGCTTGGGAAAGCACTTACCACTCGAGAGGGTGTGTCCGTTCCTGCGAAAATGTCACCCAGGCCACTGCAATGACGAATACATGCAGCAATTACGGGCCCAAGTTGACTTGCAACATGGCAACGCCTGGCGGTTTCGCGCTTACCACCAACCACATCCGAGGTACCTCAACTACCATACTTAATCTGAATACGTGGAGCACCGATTTCCTCAACACGACGCCTGGCGCGGTTGTGTCATCCGAATTAGTCAAAATCGGCGTGTTTCGATCAACAGGCAGAGGCGATCAGGCCTACAATGACGAAGAAATCATTGGCGAGAATGTCACTGAGTGCTCTCTGTCGCTCATTATGCATCAGTTCGAGGGGATCTGGGCCAACGGCACCTCCAACACATTCGGACAGATAACTCCTTCCCGTCTCGGTCCTGGGTATTGGATTAACACGCAAAACTTTTCGGTGGCACCCAAAGAGAACAATTTCAACAGCGCGTTCTCCTACAATACCACTGCCGATGGCCGGCCTCTTCCTGTCACCATCACTATATGCCAGCGGGACTTGATCAACATGCTCGAATTCTTTGACTCGTCCTCAGTCCGCCCCAATATTGTCTCGGGAATCTCCTCGACGGAGACCAGTGCCGGCGTTGCACTAGTCAACGCGGATATTTCGCACATCATGCGCTTCATGGCCGACGGCATGTCCTAATACGTTCGCACGGGCACGAACAACAATAGGAAGTCTGCCAGTGGCTTTCAAGTTAAGGAAGTAGTATTTGTGCATATCCTTTGGCAGTGGATAGTGCTTCCCTTGTTTGTGTATTTTCTTGCCATCATATTCGTCCTCGGGGTAATCTGGAAAAACCACCTTGCAAGGACATCACTATGGCGCAGCTCGGCGCTTGCGTTGATTCTTCACAGCTATGACAAAGAACGCCAACTTCCCATCGCCCCTCAATATAGCGAAATGAAGAACGTTTCTGGGCAACATGTCATAATTCAGTCTAAGTAAAGCCGGAGATTCAAAGTCTAGCTACGCGATTACAAGCCGGACACATTTGCGCGCGCTCTCGTCGGCTACGCCACGATGGACAATGATGCCATGGGCTTGGACGTGTTCATCGAGCGGGAGGGTAGGCATCACTACGTCACAGTGGACGATGTAGACAGCAATGAAGTGAGAATGAGGCTGTCGAGACCAATCGTGAGGCAGAAGGCCATTGCCTGCCGCGGGACAACGTGTCACAGCTCTTAATGTTTTTACCCACCATATCAAGCCAGAAATCACTTTACTTGAATACTGCACATTGCAGAAAACGTATCCATTTCAAACTAGTCTTAACTCAATAGCAAGATAAAGGCCTGGCGAACAAGGCAACGGTGTCAAACGACAGCGGAGAGAACACTCGACTTGCTACTTGAACTAAGCCGCAACCACGCACACAAGCCGCAACCACGCACAATAACATCGTCATCACCTTTATTTCCCCCCCCTGCGGACTGTTGCCGCGACAATTATCAATTCGTCACACGAATTGTATTGTTGATTCGTTTACTTTTTTACTTTACAGGGTGTGCGCACCTTCCTTACACCTTCCCTACACCTTCCCTACACCTTCCTTACCTACATTACAATCTCTACTCTAACTGAAGTATTGAGAAATATTGAAGTAACTGCGAGTAGAAAAAAGGTACCTTGACCCCAAATATATACTTACACACTGTCGTGGTATTCTCACTCCAGGTACTTGGGGATACAAGCCCCCCAGGCTTCTTTCTATTCGGGATATAAAACTCGCTGGGTAGTTATATACGCTGCTGGTGCCCCTTCAGAGAGTTAGGTACCTATCTAACTCTAAAGCAATGCGCGGGTAAATGGACTACAGATAGGCATTAGCCAGACTAGAAGGGCTTTAGTTTAGGTACGACAGACGTATGTGTAATTGCAGGCTTGTCACTACTTAGGTAAGAACCGATTGTCCGCTTGGAATGAGATGATACGTATTTTGGCAACGGTCCCTGATAAAAGCACTGGATATTCTCTACTAGGTACAAAGAAAGTAGGCACAGCTCAGGCTTACATCACGTTTATTCGTCTGCTTACCTGTCTCTCTCCATGGTATCTTGCGCCACTAGCCCGCCAAGAAACACCCAACGCAAAAAAGAGTGGGGGGGGGGGGGGGGGCGGCGCGGCGCGGGGGGGGGGGGGGGGGGGGGGGGGGGGGGCGGGGGGGGCGGGGGGGGGCGGGGGGGGGGGGGCGGGGGCGGGGGCGGGGGGGGGGGGGGGGC
>MU281346.1:438070-556210 GCA_022385595.1 Xylaria palmicola
ACTGGGTTAAAACACGTTTTTTCGTGTGGTTACCGTTACCACCCCAGGGTTTCTTGCGCCACTAGCCCCCCAACAAACACCCAACCCAAAAAATACTCCCCCCCCCCCCCCCCCCCTTTTCTCCTTTTTTCCCTTAACCTAGGAGAGGAAGAAGAGGAACGAACAGGAATGGGAGAAGATGAGGTGCAAAAACCGGAACGCCAACCAGCCTTTATCCACTGGCACCTAGACACGAACGGACGAACGAACGGACAGCAAAACCCCGTCGTGGCAGCCTTAAAAACAGACCAAAGAACCTCCTCGAGTGCCGCCTCGCCTCCGCCTCACCGCGCCGGGCTCCCGACGTTCCCCGATATCAGACCCTGCAGCTCCCATGGCGACAGCGTACTGCGTCTCCTAGAGGCGACCTTGCTCGAGCGCTTGGTGCGCCTGCGCTTCGTGACCGTCAGGCCCACCACCCCTTCTCCGTCTCCCTCTGCCTCTCTGTCTCCCTCGCTCTCCTGGCCCCTCTCCGCCCCGCTGAGCTCGTCGACTTCGTCCAGCCCGACGACGGCGCGGCTCCAGCGCCGCCTGGGCCCCCTCTTCAGCGGGCTCTTCCTGGGGCTGCGGCTGCGGCTGCGGCTCCGGCTGCGGTCCCTCTTGACGGGATCGACGTCCTCTTCCCCGTGGCTTTGCTGATTCTGTTGCTGTTGTTGCCGGTTTTGATGATCCCGCTCGTCATCTCCCGATTTCGAGGTCGAGGCCGAGGCCGAGGCCGGGGCGGGGGCCGGGGCGGCCTGGGCCCGATCCCGCGTCTCCGAGCGCGTAGACCTCGTCTGCGGCGCCGGCCCCTGTCCCGGTGCAGGCATCTCCACGCCCTCCCCGCTGATCCGCCGGCTGCGCCTCACCGCCTTGAGCTTCGCCCGCACGCGCGCGGCGTCCGCCTCGCGCTCCGACGCGGCCAGCTTCGCCGCGATGGTGGCCATGTTCAGCGGGTTCTGCTGCTGCTGCGCATGGGGCCGCGGCAGGCGAGAGGAGGAGGAGGAGGACGACGACGGGGCGGGCTGCTGCGGGCGAGGGGGCGAGCGGTGAGGGAGGCTCTTGTTGTCCAACGGGGACGACGACGACGACGGGCTCGAGGAGTTGACCGAGGCGTCTCGCGGGGCGGCCTCGGCTGTTTGTCTCTGCTGCTTCGTGGCGGTGATCGGGGGGTTAGGAGCCGCCGCAGCCGCAGCAGCGGGAGCAGCGGTAGGGACGTCGGGTTCCACGGCCGTGGATCTCGCCGCCTGGCTAGACGTCGACGAAGCCCCGGCTGATCTCCTCGCACTCGACCGCGTAGTCCGAGTCCGGGGAGGAGATCCCTCCGCACCCCGACTTCGACTGCTGCTCGCGCCGGTGTTCTGCCCTGGGCTCTGAACCGACGGTTTCGAGAACAGTTTCCGGTTCAGCTGCGCCTGCGTGGGCTTCGGGCCCGACTTGCCGAACAGGGGGCTATCGTACGAGGCAGTATAGCTCGGCAGCCGCTCCCCGTCAGCCCGCGGAGACGACATCTTCGCCCTCCGACCAGGAGACGACGGCTGCGGGGTGGTAGCAGGTGCCTTCTCCTCCGCCGCCGCGAGCTCCCAGGTGTTTTCCTCGACGATGGTGGTGAAATCGCCAGGCCTCTTGCGGTACGGCGGGTTATCAACAGCGCCCCTATTCCCCGAAGAGTAGGAGTCTTTTAAGGGGCTGATTTGTGGTGGTTCAGGTAACGGAGAGGAGTCGATCGAGTCGGCCGTGGAGATCTGAAGGATTTGCACGTTAGGCTCTTCTACATCTAGATCATCGAGGTCGAGATCGTCTTGGAAGATGCTCGAGTCAGATTCCGAGTCGTCACCGGCGTCTGCCGCGTCGTAGTCTGAAGCAGGCACCAAGCGAAGTGACTCGACGGGACTCCGTGACTGGAGACGTTTTGGCTCCTGCTCCTCTTCTGGGCGTCGGTCGTATTGACCAACATCTTCCTCTTCCTCCTCCTCTTCCTCTTGGACACACGATAACCTCATAGGTTCTACGTGCGCAGTCTCCTCAACATCGCGGACGCGCACGGGACTAAGTCTCAAGCCCATCTGCAGGTCTTCCATATCGACCGACTTGCCGCTTGACGCCATTCGTCTCCGCCAGCCATCGATCATATGCACAGCATCCTTCCAGCGTGCTTCCATGGTCTCCATACCTGCCCGTAGACGGCCGATAGCCTGGTCACGGACCTCGACTTCCTCAATCGGTACAAATGATGGGTTTGTTAAGATTGACCTGAGGTGGTTGATAGTAGCTTCGAGCTCGGCCGCAAGCTCGTCGGCCGACTTCTGAGGGAGTTGCGTCACATGTTCTTCACGAGCATTGTTGTGCCCTTGTTCGTGGCCGAGATCCGTGCTTCGGTCGAGACCGCTCATCTCTCGCAGCCCATTGACAGTACGTTGGACGAGCGCAAGCAAACTTTCGTTTTCCTCGCTAAGCCCCTTCGCCAGCTCGGTCAGGAACTCGTTCGTTTCCATGCGGAGACTGTAGCCCTCGGCCTCGGTCGCGCCGAGGGGCATGCCCATGCCCTTGTCTCCCTCGCTATCAACCTCGCCAGTGATGCTGATGGTGACGACGTCGCGGCTCTTGTTACCGCCACGCACGCGCGCGGCTTCGGCAACGGACTTTTTGAGGCTGTCGATCTGGCGGTCGCGTTTTCGCACCTCGTTGGCGCATGCGCCGCGCGTCTGCGCGACGATGGACTTCATCTTGGCCATCTCCTCCTTGAGCTTGTAGATCCCCTGCTCGGCTGTCCTCAGCTGGTCGCGTAGGGCGCGTTCCGTGGCTTCGGCGCTGTCCACTCGCCGCTGCGTATCATTGAGCCTCTCCGTCTGGCGAGCCGACTCGGTCGTCTGCCGCTGCACGTCGGCACGCAAGGCGCGCAGCGTCGAGGACAGTGACTCGCGGTGTTCGGCATCGCGCTGTGGAAGAACAACTCAGGTTAGCCCGCTATCCGGATACACTGCACCGTCGACGGGGTCGGGGGCGACGACAGATGCACGAGGAAGCACGTACATCCCGTCTCAGGATCAGGTCATTCACGACGCTGATGATACGGCCCATAGCCGTTTCGACGCCGCCATCGCTGCCTTCGGGGTCGGCGAAGTCGATGTTTTGGCCATCGCGCAGTAGGCCGCGGGACAGTAGCTGGTTGTTGATGTACAGCGATGCCGTACGCAGGTTTTCAGGATCGATCATTTTCGGTTATTGGGTCCAGAAGACGACTTGTGTGGCGGCCGCTCCAGTATGGGAAGGTCGGCGCGCGATGCATACACTCCAGCGCGCAGCGTCGATGGCGACGGCGCAAATGTCGCCAGAGTACAGTAGAATATGGTCGCCAATGGGCTGCACGTAGCTGTTGGTATTCGGCGTTGGGCCCGTCGCGTGTCGCGCGGAAGGCAGGTAGAACGTTAATTGATGCTTAATGTGTATTGTGTGGGTGACAGCCGAAATATCTATGTTCGCTGGGAGAAAGTCAATACGGCAGACAGCATGCCTGATGCCGGTTGGTTGCTATGCGGGGCGGGAAGTAAACAAAACCCCACGCACGCTGGCACGTTTAGCACGTCTAGCGCCAAGCAACTACCCACCACGGTCCCTAAGCCCGGCGCAGAACACAGGGGCATCACAGGGGCATCACAGGGGCAGCACAGGCACAGTACAGGGGTCCGCACGTGCATGCGGCCTACGCCAGCACCCTGCAAGGACCCTACCTTGGGTGCTAACTCCACGTCGGATTCACGTGTCGCCTCGCCATTGCTCAATCCCTTCGTCGATTCTGCCCAAGAGACAGCCGATCTATAGGAATGTTGGTCTAGGCATTCTCGTGACATGGCATCACCGTGGCAATGGCTCGAACCCCCGCGCGGAGCAGTGTGATGGGAGAACGCCATGCATACTTATGTGCAGATACGGCTCCCCGTCAGCGCACTTATTAAAATAATACCGCACAAGGGTGCATCGTAGGAAGTGTCGTGTCAGGTCATGATTTTCTCTTTCTTATGGAGATTTACCCTATGTACTTCTATTGTGCAAGCTTTCCTCTTCCGGCGTCTCCAACCCGCCGCGGATCCGCCGGTGTGCTTCCATCTTCTCCGCTTCTGTCACCTGCGATGCATCTTTGCGCATATCCGGCGTGAATTGCGCTATGTGCGGCGAGTGTCCAACTGACATGCCCGCTCGGATCTGGAGGTCAAGTTAGCAAGATCCCCGTCACTGATCATGGAACATCACATACCAACGTCTCTAGAGCGCCGCTCGAGTTATCCACTAGATCGTCGTCGTACACCATCCGGCCTGGCTCGAAAAGGACGACGATGGTGCTGCCGCCAAACTTGAAGTAGCCCAGCTCTTCGGCACGCCCTACATGCTCTCCCTCTTGACGAGTGATGACTGTACTGCCAACCATCATGGCGCCTACGCAAATCACCATTACGCGGCCGTGTTGCTCCGAGTCGATTGGGCAGATTACTCTCACATTCTCTCCGTAGACATCAAGCGCCGATCGGATAGCCATGGGATTGACTGTATAATACTCGCCTTCGATGAGTTTGGGCTTGCGTAGGATTCCGTCTACGGGGATATGGAACCGGTGATAGTCCTGCGGAGCAAGTCGGAAAATGCCCAGAGATCCGTTCTCGTACCGCGCCGCATCTTCGGGGTACGCATCACCAAGGAGTCGCTTGACAGAGAACTCTCGGCCCTTGACCCAGATCTTGGTCGCCGAGTCAATCGAATTGAAGACGACGCTGCGGCAGTCGGCGGGCGATACAATAACGTGCGGGTTGTCCGGCGCCGAGCACGGCCGAGCCCCCGGTTTCAATGCGCGGTAGAAAAATTGGTTGAAGTTCTTGAACTCTTCTACCGCAAGGAGGACCTCGGACATATCCAGCTGATGGAACGCGACGAAGGGTTCAATCTGGGATTTGGAGGCTGGGTCGTCGTATTTTTTGCCCTGCTTGATGCTCAATCCTTTGAGAAGCTTACGAACTAGTGTGCGTTAGCCAAGCGAACAATCATAGACGAGAGAGAGAAAAGTCATACTCCTCTTGTTTTCCATGTCTTTCGACTTGAGGCCCTTGTACAGCAGGCGGATGCCCAGTCGCACGTAGACACTCATCTTCTCCTCATTGATCTGACCCGTTAGACGATCTTGCACCAGAATGTTGGCTGAGTTGGCCCCTAGCTTATAACCACCATAGGAGATTTTGGTCATGACTTTGGAGTACCATTTCCTCTGCGCCTGGCTGGCCGTAACGAAACCCCCCATCACGAGCGAGTTGACCTGCCGCCAATCCTGGCTGGCACACGTGGCGATATGCGTGACAATATCGGCATCCTTCCGCTTGTTGAGGCGTGGCTGGTGGCAGATGGGGCACTCCCGAATCTCGACAACATGCTCCTCTCCCCGGTCGACATTAAGATCATCTTTATCTAAGGCGTCACCTTCCTCGCCGGGTTTATCAAGATCAGGGACTGTGATTGTCGAGGTACCCGACTGCGTGCCTTGGACGCTGGACTCCTCAGCACCCAGTGTGAACGAGCCATCCTCGGAAGGTGAGGCTTGGCCCGGAACATGGAGCAAGTTCTTAACTTTGTCAGCATCGGGAAGCATATTTTTCACCTTCTCGCCTAGAGACCCCTGGGCGCTCTTCGCCTGCAGCTGGTCTTCTAAGCAAACGACGGCCTCGTCCATAGTGAGTTCAGCTTCACCATTCGCGGCCTTGTGAGGGAACCTCTGGAAGAATGAATCGATAGTGGACTCCCGCAGTGTAGACCCTAGTGTATCGAGCATGGTAGTCAATTCGACCTTACTGATCTCGCCACTTTCATCTGTATCATATTGTTTAAGCATCGCTCGCCAGAACTGCTGCCTGAGAGCCGGGTACGGCATATACTTGACACGAATAGTTAGAACCGGACTGTGCTTGGCTTCCCACTTCTCGAGGTTCTTCATTTTCAGTGGGAGATTGAATATGTTGAAATCACTGCCTTCCATCTCACTGATTTCTGTTTCATTGCTTGTGTTCAAGTTTGGCAGTTGATCTGACTGTAGCGTGCCCGGGCTTGGTACAGAAGTGGGGAGAGCCTTGGATTCATTGTTACCATCGGCTTGCGTAATGGCTGAGGCCGTACTGGGATTCTTGGACAGAGCCGGGCGTTCTTTTGTTAGACTCTGGGTCGAAGTAGACCTCGACAGACCGAGCCTCGCGAGCCGTGACTTCTGAGTTGGGACGTACTCGGCTGGTTCCTTGAGATCATACAGTCCAGTTTCGGGGTTCGCCTGAGGACTCTTCTCAATAAGGTCCTTCACAGCAAACGATGTCGAGGCGATGAAATCGTTCCCTGAGATCTTGTCTCGGTCGATGACAGTGAAAGCGAATGAGTACGCCTGCTCGTGGCTCTGTACCTGAAATAGCATCTTTTCGTTGAATACGGGGTTCAGGTTATGGCGAATCACCCTGGTCCGATACGTCTTTTTCCCGAGAGATGCTACAACGAAAGGATCCATGTCGAATCCAGTCTTGGTGAAATTCGACTCGGGCGGCAGATCCGTAATGTTACAGATTTCGAGGAATATCAGCCCAACAACATCACCGCCGCCGTTGGAGAACTCGTAAGGATTTTGCCTCTTCTTGCGCTTCAGTCCCTTGATCCTTAATTTCCGCTTTCTCTTCTCAATCGCGTCCGGTTTGCTGGGATCCTCTTCTTCCGGGGTCTCGTCGTCGTCAAGTATATCATCGTCGTCGTCGTCATCGTCCTGGGAATTGTCGGTGGTGTTGCGCGAGAGCAAAGGGGGTGTCGTTGTCCCCAACTTGGATGCTGAGGCTGGACCGAGCATCGGTGTCAACGTAGGTGTGGGATTTCGAGAGATCGTTTCCAGCAAAGATGAAGCCAGCCCCCTTAGCTTCTCCAGTATCTGGGCATCGGTTGCATCCTTGTTCGTCGAGTCATACAAAGTGCATTGCAGAAGGACCTCGCCAGAGACGACATTAGACTTTTTATCCTTCTTTTTATTTTTTAAGGGATACCACTTCGGCTCCTGTTCTGTCTTGTCGTTCGAAAAAATCTCCTCGAGCGCCAAGTCAAATTCGCCCAGGTAGTCCTTGCCAAAACGATCCTTGTCCCAGCACTGGCAGTCGATGAGCAAATTATGGATTCCGGTGATGGGGAGGGTGCAAATGACGTTCCATTCCGGGTTGAGTGTCTTCGGCACACACTGGGTCGTGAACTTGGTCTCGCCGCAACTCAATTGCAGGTACTAGTCGCCAGCCAAACAGTCAGGTTTGTCCTAGTCAAGCTCGCAGATAGGAATTGGGGGGGTTTCATAAGAGGGGCGACGACGACTTACAGGGTCCGAGGTGCCTCCGCGGTCTTTGGCAGCTAGGTCCCTCGCCTGGTGATAGTTAGCTGCTGCGTCTTCCTGGCACAACAAGCACGGCCGGGCTAGCAACAGCCAGCATGGCGGCCAGGCTAGAGGCTAACTAGGTGCTTACACGGAGGACGACAATCTTCAAGACCAAGCCCATATCCCTGGCAATGGCGGGTTCTCCTTTTACTGAACGCATCGGGCTCGTGCCACGGCTCGTTTTCAGGCGCGACGGGATGATGCGGACCATGTTGAAGGGCGTTGCACGAGTACTTAAGCCAGGAGAGCTAGGGAGATGATGCAAGGCAAAGCGACCAAGGGGGTGGGGGCGCAAGGAAGCGGGGGGGGATGCTGTGATTCGGGTCGTGCCGGCCAGGTGGCTAAGTCGGTACGTGGGTTGGCACGTAGGTCGGTGTGGTAGGTAGCGACGCTGTCTCAACCCGGAGGTGGTGTTGGTGGTGTTGGTAGTGTTGGTTTCAGACGATGATGTCAAGACGGGGACTGGCGCCAAGATCTGCGCCTGAAATCAGGAAAACAAGGGCACTTCAGGCGGTAGGACGCAGAGAAACGTGGTACAAGGCAGTGCTGGGATCTCGGAAACACAGCTTTGATCTAAGGGGTCATACAAAAGCATGGGCATGGAAGGGGAGGCGATGGGACGAGCAGAAGCGAGTGAGTGAAGGAATCAGATAAATTGGACCAAAAATCACGGCATGAACGGGCCGAGCGAGGAAGGACAAAAAAAAACACGAAGGTCAAGAAGACCCGACCCGAGCTCCACGACGTGCTACCGTCCCCGAAGGCGAAACTGACGTCGTGGCGGGAATAAGGTTGTGTGGGATATGCAAAAACACAATGGATGCAACGTCAGACCAATGCATGGAAAAGAAATAGGTACAGGTCGTAATGATACCCATACCAGAGGTCCGGTGCTAATGCCAAGTGTTGGCTCTGAGGGTTTTAGCGGGGGAGAAGCATCGTCACAAGCTGAAGCTGCTAGGGTAAATAAAGGCACCACTCGGAGGAGGGGGGGGCTATGCGAGGAGCCGGTAGTCTTGGCCTGATTTCAGTTTCATGGCGATCGGGAGTCGGAGTTCTTGGGGGGTACTTGGCGGCATTCGGCATGGTACGTACCTATTTCCTACTTAACCTGTACCCGCACTGCGTCATTTACCTTAGGTACTCCGTACTACAGGTAGTACCATGGGTACTTGTAGTAGGCTACCGGTAGGTAGTGGTAGTGTAGGTACCTACTTCTTGTGTTCCTTGGATTCGTTGGGGAACGAATACCATGCACAGAGTATCTACTATAATTAGAGCATACCTATCTAGTAGGCCTGCAGTGAGTCTTGAAGCTACCTGCTATCTAAACCTACCAACCTTAGGTACCTACTTATGCACAAGAGGTCTGCCGAATTGAATTGAAATACCAGGGCCTAAAATAGTCGAGAAATAGGTCTGAAGTTTCTGTGTTCTTCGGAAATGATTCTCGTGCTAGATAAGTGCTATTCTCCAATTTATCAAATTAGAAGTTCGAAGCACGGTAATAATGTCTTAGCCTTAGATAGGAGGTAGGTAGGTGATGCCTCCTTTTAGCAACCGATGACTTTCCTAATGAGGGAGTACTAGGTAACAAGTAATCAACCTGAAGAATTCCATCCCACTTGTAATACGGTAGGTACTCCAAGTACCTAAGGTATTCGACATGCACCGTCACACTGAACTAAATGCTTGTCTCATCCCCCACAAATGCTACCATGTTAACGGTATCCTGCAGAATGTAGGAGGTGGCTCTGCGCCCGTTCTGTCCTGCTGCATCCAGACCCGACACAAAACCCCCCATTTCCCAGACGCTTCGGCTTCGACGGGGAGGGTAGCATCTGGTAGGACTCAATGGCCGACCCCACCAGTGGCCATCTTCAAAAAGAATGCCGAACGCCCCCCTTCATATACCGTCTGGTTTAACCAGGCGAGAAATCACACAGCTTCTAGTCGCCGGTGTTAGTGGCCGCCCCTCAGCGATCGACCCATTGTCAATATGCCGCATTCCCGTCTTCTCTGCTCTTCTATTCGGGCTGTGCTAGGCAGGATCACATCCGGCTGATTGATGATTGCGTAACGTACAGGTACAGCATTCCGCGTTATCCGTTCACGCCCGTCATTCAACTCCCTCCACACTCCAACGCAACCTAATGTAGAATATACACGCCATACTATTGCGCTTGCCCTGTTACTGGTCCGAGCTGTTACAGCTTAACGTTAACTGTTGGAATACAAGGCTGATTGGTTGAGGAACTACTCGTCCAGCCTACCTAGCTAGATGCGGTGAGCTTGTGGGCGACTTTAAAGCAGATGCCTATCTATCTCTAGTTTTGTATTCTGAGGTTGATCCCAAGAGGAAACAACACAGGAGATAGAGGAGATCTACAGAGACGAACGAAACGGTTCAACGGTATAACATAGGCACTTTGCGCTACATCACCGCTTTCTTTTTCTTCCAGAACATATTGTTGCATTCAGGATAGCCCACTAATTACGTCATCATATGCTTCTATGATGGATCTGTAGAGGGTAGCAGGAGGTCCCGAAGGGGTTCCATACCGCGCCGCACCACGCTCGGATGACGGGAAGAGGATTTCGTTCAATTTCCAACAAAGTGGCTTGACAACCTCCATCGCCTCTGGGAATTCCTCCAGTATATCCTCAAAGACCACCATGTCGCGTACTTTATGACTCTCGATTGTCTTGAAATCTCCCACCACCCACCTGTTCAGACGGCTAGTCAGAGGCTCGGTCTCTTCGCCTCGGAATTGGCTCTTTTCCCATGACACGATAGCACACATCCAAAGCAAGACGTAGAAAAAGGACTCAAGGTCGTGGCGGTACGTATGATCCGCCCCCTGCAGCACTCCGATCGCTATAAATTGCATTGTGCCAGTCTGCTGCCGCGCGCTCCTCGAGCTATCGTTGACGGCTTTTGCCAAGTCAAGATCGATAAGCATGCCTTTATAGTCATCAGGGGTTTCTGGCTTCGTAATGATAATGTTATTAGAAGAGATGTCGCGGTGGAGGATTCCGCCGAGCGTATAAAGAGACTGGTGTGCCCTCATAGCATCGCGCATCGATTCTAGCAATTCCTTAACTGAACAGAATTCGCTAATGATACGACCGGCTGGGGAGACGACGAGGCAGGAGAAGATTCTATCTTCCCACATGCCATCGGGCGTCTCCTGGCTCTGCTTCGTCTTACCGCTTGATAGCCGGTCAAAACGCGGTCTCTTTGCACCGTCCTTGCTGTTTACTGCATTAGTGGACGCCCTGCGCTTAGAGCCGGAGCTGCTCGGGGTCGGCGTTGTAGTATCGGATTGCCGGAACCGATGGGGCTTGGAGAAATCCAATCCCCTGCGCAGCTCTGCGATAGTAGTAATCTGACGGTACGCCACTGCGCTTGCTACCCCTTCAACGCCTTTTTCCATTGCCTCTTTCAGCTGGTTCACCTCTAACGCCCGCTTGACCGAAGCCCACGCGAACTTGGCAACCTGGCCATTGTCGGTGCTATAGCATGTAGTTCCACGGCAAACAATAGCCTTCTGCTTGACCAGCGGCTTAGTTAGCCTTATACTTATTTGTTTGTCTCCGCTGCTACTGCTAGTTATATCGTCTAGCGTGACCTCGTAATTTCCCTCCTCTTTTCTTATAAATACGTCCTGACCTATAGCTTCATTGTCCATGGTAGCATACCCGACAAAAGCATGCGCAAACCTTTTCGGCTCGAGTAAGATATCAAACGCGCCTGAACTATAAGCGCCAGCTCGATCGAAGACCCAGAGTTCCATAGTAGAAGCACAGAGGGTAAATCCATGGACAAATCTCCTCGTTGGCTGGTCGGCGAATATGCTTCTTACAAGACGGGTAAGTTGAAGAAGATCACCCTTAAATCTGCCAGAACTGTGCGATTGTTTAAGCTCGCCAACAAGCAAGACATGCTTATACTCGAGGCGTTGGCTTTCTTCCCGAGCGGCCGACAGGAAAAGTACATCCATCTGGCCTTTTATTGACGACTTGAACTCGTAGGGCGTATAGTTTTTATGGAGCTTGTTGGGTGCGGCGTCCAGAAAGCGACTCTCTAAACTGCGCAGCCAAGTCCAGACCGAGTTTTCGTCGGTTTCGAGCGGGAATGCCCACGGCCTCGTTTCGCCGGCACCTTCTTCCAACATCTTCTCCAGCATGCGTCTGTGGTCTGACTTCCAAGTCGCAGGGTTGAAGAATTTGGCCTCGAATCCCCCCACGCCGCGAAAGGTGCAGTTTCGGATCTCATAAAACAGCTCGTCTTCAACTACGTCACGGGTCTCGCTGTCATCCAGTCGACTAGAGCTGACCTTTACCGGCGTTCCGGTAAACGTAGGCCGTAGAATACGGGACTCAGATTTCCGTGGCGTCGTCGGGTGCTTGATGGCCTCGCCCAGGGCCAGCGCGGCCCCCCACACTTCAACGTCGGGTGCGTTTCCAATAACCGCATCGACCAGGGGCCTGAATGCTTCCGGTTTGATCCTGCCCTTTTTAGCATGCAGTGGAAGAAGCGCCAGGAGTTCGGAAAATTGAGAACACGGCTCTGGCAGATCGTATGCTGCGTCAATCAGCACGGTCAGGAGTGTTATTATCATACGCGCCTGTGCGGCATTGACGCCGCCATCATCGTCGGCGTTGCCACTAATGTCGGCATGACTGGCTAGCTTCTGGCGAAATCCGTCGAGTGATGCACCGATCGGATGTCTCGCAATGACCGCAATCTGCTCCTCCGTCAGGGTCATTGTTATGTTTGTAGTTGAGATGGGGAACAGATGACATGATAGGTAGGTAGTTGACTGTACTTAGCAGAAACATTAAGGGTAAGTTATACCTGTGCTTGCTTAAGTACCTTACATGTCTAACCTACCTAGGTAGGCTCTTAGATAAAGCTGCCTATAATTGGTTAAAAACCCACCAAATTCGACATCAACTAACTTTGAATTGTTTAGGCTTGGCGCAATCACTGCACACTAGTCTAGATTGGGTAAATAAGTAGTTAGACCTTTTGGATGAATTAGATACCTTTGAGGCCATGGGTCATGGCCGATGAGACTTCAAGGATACTAGAATGCGCTTGAGCTCAAAGTCCCGGGAACTTGGAACTTGCATAGGAGACGCATTAAACCTTTCCTTCTTCACTATGCTGTGTTCTATATTGGGTATTGTTGGCACCGCCGGCCGGCAACAATTTCCAAGACGCTTTTGGTCAAGGAATTACCCGTTAACCCCGGTAAGCCGGAGATTACAACATGAGCTACAACATGCAGACATTGCTAGTATTGATAGAGCTCAGACCTAGGTACCTTGTGCAACAATAACAAGTCAAAGCTGGGACCACCGGCAGTGTGAACTATGACACATTTGTGTCGTACCACCATTTCCGAGGCAATAAAGCTGGTTAACGCACCGGTGATCCAAAAATTCGGTCACACATCCGGCATAGAGGAGTTGAAGCCGTTGCCCAGGTGAGTACTTGTGGGTTGCTGTTTGGCAGCAGTGAATTACGAGATTAGTTCAATGTTCGTCTAGTTACCTAGTTAGCCGTTAAGCTAGCCCCCATTGATATAGGTACTCAACGCCAGGAGTCTAGGGATGTTATGTGGAAAGATTGTTTAACAATCGTTGGAACAAAGAGGAGCCAAATGAATGGGGATAGTGAGGCATCAATCGACATCAGCCTCCTTACATGTCACTTTTGTGCCCCGAGGCGGATATCGACGAATCGATGTCGAAAGTGGCGTAACCCCAACTGTGAGTACTTGGGCTGTACACATTTTACGTAGGTGCTGGGGGAAGCCGGGGGGGAAGCAGGGTGGCGTTTGAAAGCCAAGTCTCCAGGGCTTGCTGCCTGCGGGTTGTGCTTTTCTTATAGGGTGCAGAAATCACACGTGGGCAACGTTTATTGCACTAACGAAACAGGGCCGTTCCCCAAAACGATACCTTGCAGCTAATAGCCCTACATTTTGGACCTTCTTCAGAGACAAGTTGTCCAGGCGAGATGTGCTATTGTTGTCGGCAGTGAGGGGGCGAAGCGCCGTGGGCTGAGCAAGGCGTACAAACCCGTTACCGGGCGATTCAAGCCATCACGCCTCTGTTTCTCACGATAGTAAGTGATGGATACATATGGCGGTTAGTGCCTTCATCTGTTCATCCGATTCAGTGCAAAGGTAAATATCGGATCTTGCAAAGCAACACATCATTTCAATCCTCATACCGGTAGTCATCCGCTCGGAGTTTTACGTATGCCACATCCTTCAGCCGTGCTACCTCGTCTCCCTTGTTACGACCTTAAATCCCTCCATCCTCCCAGCTCATTCGACGATGTCAAGTAGACAAGAGGGGGTTGAAGATAAAGAAACCAATGACCCGGAGACTCGTGCTAGAGCTACGATTGAAGAGATTCGTCGAGCTTATGCTCCAACCGGACAAGATGAACTAGCAGAACTTTTAGACTCAGCGCTTGAACTGTATGAGTCCGTACTTCTATGTTTTTGGCTTCAGCTCACAACGAGTGTCAGTCTTTCAAGTGAGCTTTACAGCACTTCAACTCATTTTTTATTTGAGCTTCTTCAGAATGCCGATGACAACGAATACGATTGTCCCAATCCAACAATAGAGTTCTTCTACGAAAACAGAAGACTAGACGTGTATTGCAATGAGAGAGGCTTCGAAGAGAAGCACGTCCGGGCACTCTGTGCAATACGGCGCAGTACGAAACGAGGCGCAAAGAATTCTAACAGATTCATCGGAGAAAAGGGGATTGGATTCAAAAGCGTATTTAAAGTAGCTGACATTGTCCACGTATCGTCCCGGGAGTACCATTTTATGTTCGACAAACGGAAGCCCTTTGGAACCATTGCCCCTACCTGGGTAGAACATCAGTCACGGGCAAGACCAGAGGACACATTTTTCAGTCTACAGATATCTGATACTTATGACACCGATGAGCTCATCAGCGCATTCCACGAATTCGATCCGACTTCTCTCCTGTTTCTTCATCAGATACGAGATGTGGTGCTGCGTGTATCAAATCCGAATGGGTCAAAAGAGACAATAGGCATACACAGAGACGACACAGTCACGAACAGTGAGGCCATAACGACTATAAGAATTGGCCCTCGTGAACTCCGGTACTTGATTATTCGGCATTCCGTTCTGGATCTGCCCATTGAGGCAAAGCGCATGGGGGTTGCGCAATCCGAGCTTGTGCTAGCATTTCCGATTAATGATCTGCCCGATGAACCGCAATCTGGCGTACAGAATGTGTACGCATTCTTGCCAATTAGTGCCTATGGCCTCAGGGTAAGCCTATCACTCCTACAACAGCGCGAGATAATAACCATTGTACGATTAGTTTCTCCTCCAGGGAGACTTTCTCCTCACAGCTAGCCGTCTTCATATCGACGAGTCTTCACATTGGAATAGGACTCTGAGAGACGCACTAGCAAATGTATTTGTGCACACAGTTTCTCAGTTCAATAGTGGCTTCATGAAATATGTCTGGCCTTTTTATGTACCCGTGGTTGAGACAGGGTTTTTTGCGGATTCTTCAGCGTCCATCCTCCAACAACTCACTGAAAATGAGGTTCTTGAGTCATGTGCTGGGCAACTCGCTAAACCTTCGGGGCTCATATATATCACGTCCTGGGCTATCTCGGGAGAGGACAGACAGCCCTTTACGTCCTCTAGTTCCACAAGACACAGGTACTTGTCTGTAGAATACCCGTCTTGGGTTCTACCTTCAATATCCAAACTTGGCGTCCGCGAATTATCCCATGACGACTTCCTGGAAGACCTGAAGACTTTGATCGCTGACGATGCGACTAGCTTTCAAGCCCGATCGCAGACTTGGCACAATGAGCTTTCCGAAGCTCTTCTTCAACTGATTTCAAACAGACGACACGAGCAAGCTATATCCGAATTGCCCATAATACCACTCTTAGACGGCACATGGACTTCCGCAGCCACCCGACCAGTTCTTATTACCGAAGAGATATTTGAACCCGAATTGCTTCTTGTCCTCGAGGGCGCAATCGTACACCCATGCCTAAAAGATAGTGGCTCCCGTCTCGACTTGCTTGAAAGGCTCGGCATAAGCCCAGCTGATGCGACAAATATATGCCGCTGCATCTGTGACTTGCACAGCGCTCTAGACTTCGACCCATATAAACACAGCACTGAGCAGTTGATAGCTCAGACGAAGTTCTTGTGCAAGTCGTCGTGGCAACTACCACTGAGGGCCGACTTGTGGTTTGCCACGCAAGGAGATGGGCGTTGCCAGGCCTCTAGGTTATATATGAACAAACAAGCCCAAAAAGGAACTTACGAAGCTCGTATCTTGGAGAAGCTCAAAGCGAAGTTCCCTGTTATCCATAAAGACTACATGTCAAAAACAAACGAGAGCTTATCTCCCAAACAGCATTTTTCATTCATATCTCAATTATTTGGAGAGACTTGGGATTTCGAGCCTCTCATTACTCTTGCCCGAAAGAAGTCAAGCCAGCAGGACTGGACAGACTATCTGACCACCACACTCGGTCTGTCGCAGATTCCAAGACTGGCTTATCCGGTACCTGATAGCTCAGACAAGAAAATGAAGCTTTCCGAAGAGTTCAAATTCCTCGTTGCGGAGTGCCCTATTGCTGATGTTTTGAAGTTTGTTAACGACAACTGGGGCACGTACGGTAAAGACATTGAGACTGAAACATCTGGGGTAACGAAAAAACTGCAAGCGCTTGTTGTCGATACCTCTATTGGTCCGTCTCGCCTAAAGAAAACATTTCTTCCAGACCTCGATCCTTTAATTGAGGCTGAAATAGGAATCCCTATTCTCAAACTACCAAAGTCCAAGGATAAGACTCTACGTAGGCGGCTAAGCTGCCTTGGAATCACTGTTGAGAACGACTGGCAATACTATGTCGAATGTCTCAAATCATTGAAAAGTCGAGCAACTCAACCCGACTTGGATACCGTTTCTCACATATACGAACAGCTTCAATCCCGATATGACGGCAATGAGGAAGAAATCGAGTGGGTATCTCTTATTATTCTATTGGAGTATTACTAACATTAGCGCCATCAAGCGATTCTTTTTATTACGCTGAACTTGCGTACGTTGAACCAACAGCAGCAGTAGTTGATAACGCAAAGTGCTGGTTCGACATAGATACTTGCGTGAAGAAGAAGATCGACCTGGTATCCGAATACCCAAGGAGCGACCAGCTCTTCCGAAGCATGCTGGCTGTTGACGGCCTGGAAACAGACACTCTTGTCGCCAAAGCCGCCGCTGTGAAGCCCTCGACTAGTTTATCTGAAATTACGGAAACTTTCAAGGAGTTGAGCAAGGATTTGCGCGTGTATAGCCCCAAAAAGGCGGCCAAAGCTGTCAAACCACTCCTTCATGCTATGGCTTTCCCTACGACAGATACCGGCGAGCGAGGAAAATTCAATCGTTGTCGATATGTAAAAGATACGGCTTGGTTTATTGCAGATAGGTCTCATCTATGGGACAGCTTTGCGGGCAAAGTGCCTCTACTCGCGCTGAGGCCTGAAGACATTGAGGCAATGGAGCATCTATTGCGCGCTCTGGCGCTGGATTCAAGACGGCTTTCCAAACTTGTCGAATCTAATAGGAGCCCTAAAGGGCCCTTGTTTCAATCGAAATCGGCCACTCGCTTCATAAATGAGCGAGCTCCTTTTTTGAAGGCGTAAGCTACAACTTTTCGTTTCTCCCCAGTCGTATCGGTTGTCCACATCCGGGTCCTAATTAGTTTAGGCTTGTATCTAAGGCAAAAGACGAAGACGAGGACAAAACTCACGAGTTGGATAACTTGAGAGTTACTATGGCGTCAGAGATATGCCGTGCATATACATTGAGATGCAATGGCAAAGAAATAACAGGTGCTCCTGGCAAAGCACAGGTAGCAATATTCTGGACAGGAGTGCCCCGACTCTACGTTGCCCAAGGGGCCATGCGTTCGCACGGTGCTCCTACAGAGCTTGTCGAAGTCCTGGCAGAGCATTATAAGATTCAAAGTACTACTAAGCTGACACTACTGTTCACTGCTCTTGGTAACCATGAACTGAGTTACATACAAAACGTCTTCAAGATGCATGGCATACATGTCGCTCTAGATCTGAGCAGTGAGTGTTTGCATATATCCCCCCCTTCCTCCCCTAGCTGCACGGCTAAGTTAACAACATATGTGCAGGTAAAGATACCAAAACCTCGACGCGTGAGCGCTGTGGCCCGTCTGGTGATATCTCTCACGTCTATTCGGACCAAGTGCATTGGGATATGGATAGTACTTCCGGCGATTCGTCGGACGAAATACGTGTTCCATTAAAGTTGAAATCCAGACAGAGAGACCGAGCGAGGAATTCGGATCGACGAGCTCCCATCATGCGAAGAGTGGAACTTAATGTTGGACATATAGATGATACCTATCTTGAGCCTCGGAACAGCTATTTCGTCAGTGCGGTACCCGAGAACCTGGATCCGCATTCGTACCTCGCGTATTACGGACAAGTCCTTGTAAGCATGCCACTCTCCCAAAAGAATACTCATACTGATGGAAAGTCAATATAGGTAGATAAACTACTCATGAAGAACGTGCCCCATTACGAATCTAAGACGCATTGGACCAGCCCTCTGCGCACCAGAGCCGGGCTTTGGCACAGAATATACAATAGAGACACCTCGCCCTTTACTATCTACAACCCTTTGGCTTCGCAGGACATGACGCAGTTTCTAATGGAATCAGGTCATATGACTGCATACCAGTGGGTCGGCAGAGCCCCGGTCTTTCATCTCGAAATCGGAGTCTCGACTGGAGACAGCACTTCGTCGTTTGTTTGGGGAACTTCGCAACTTCGGAGGGTGAGTCGATGAGCTCTATCGATACTCCCAACATTTTTGGTCTTTATAGCAGGCATTGATTCTGATTAGCTGACTGTGACTTTGCAGACATGTAAATATCGGCTACCCGAGGGCAACGTGACCCAGCTTGCAAGAGACGTATCAGTTCTGATACACGTCAGCAATGCTCACACACGGCCGCAATTCCACATACACGTTGACCCATGGAGGCTGCTACTATCTAGTTGTCTGGAACTAAATGACGATGTCTATTTCACCTCGCGCATTAAGACTCAAGGCATATCACGCCTCAGACAGAGGCACGTCAATGGGGGAGAAATGCCCTACAATTGGGCGCAAAGCGGTATTTTCAGTATGCCGCAAAATTTATCACCACACGACATCTCTTCATCGGCACCTATTCCAGGGTTCGGCTGGCCACGGTCTAAGTTTCGCTATTCTGACTTGAGAGATCAGCAGATACGTTTGTTCGTTCTCGCCCCCGGGAAGAGTTACCACGAGTTGAAAGGCGTGGTATTCACCTTGCCCTTCAACGAGGACGTGCCTCCTTATCGAACATTGTCATATGTCTGGGGAGACGACGTTGAGCCCAAACACATTTTCAACACGCCTCACGGGATACTCGGCCTAAACTCTCCGCTGCGAGCGGCCCTTGTAGAAATCAGACACGAGACGATACCCCTCGTTCTCTGGGTCGACGCCATCTGCATCGACCAGGAAAACCACAAGGAGAAAGCACAACAGATTCGACTGTTGCCCGAGATCTTCCAACAGGCGACTTGTACCTTGGGATTTTTGGGGGCCGATGCAAAAGCAGACCTAGGCCTGAAGACTCTGCTTCAAATCAGAGCTCTGAATCTATATGGATCAAAATCAGAGGACCTACCCAAGGCTCTACGGCCCATTCCCTCTTCGTGGGAGACGCGGAAAATGCCGCCCGCCGAGGACCCTATATGGGTAGAGGTCATCGAATTTCTAAAAAACGAATGGTTCCGGAGGGTCTGGATTGTCCAGGAAGCCGTCTTGGCACCGACGCTTGTCCTTGTGTGCGGCAAGTGGATGGCCGACTGGTATGACATTGTGCATGCCGTCCAGGCCGTAGAGACCGAGATAGGGGAACGAGACGCGGATGTCTTGAAACCGTTTACGGCCCTGGTGAAGCTTCGGCGTCTGGAAGCCAACAGCCACCGTCACGGCCGCCTATACCTCTTTGATCTCCTGGAGTCCTTCAGACATGCTAAATCGACGAAGAAGCGGGATCGGTTCTTCGCGCTGCTCGGTCTGGCACGGGACGGGCACGACGACCACTTCTACCCCGACTACGACACGGCCTTTGAGAACATTGAGCGCATGGTTGGCGGGAAGATTCTCGAGGGTCTCGCGGCCGAGAATAAAGGGCTGGCGCTTCTCTGCCGCGCGGGACTGAGCTGCAGGCCCGATGCCTCTAAATATAGTGACGTCCCATCATGGGTGCCGGATTGGACGGTTGCCCGGCCGCAATGTCTCAGCGAGTCGAGGAACAGGGGCGTCGTATTCCGGGCCGCGGGGACACTCGCCGAGAAGATACTAGTGTACCCGGGGGCCGACGAGATCGCCGTCCAGGGGTGTCTCGTCGACGACATCGTCCAGGCCAGCAGGTCGACCAGCAGCCCGAGGGAGCTCAAGAGCTACTTCGCCGAGGTCGGCAAGATGGTGGACTCGGTCAGCACGGGCGAGCACGCGGCGCAGCAGAAGTGGCAGGTGCCCGTCGCCGGCGCCACGCACCCGACGTGCGCGTACGCGGCGGACCTGGACCTCGAGAGCTCGTACCGGGCCTTCCACAAGCTGCTGGTCAAGGCCGACCACGGCCAGAAGGCGTCGGTGAGCTACCTCCGGAACCTGACCGCCGAGACCATGTCGCCGGTGGCGGACACGGGCGACGGCGAGGACGGCGGGGGCGGCGCGAAGCTGGCGGACAAGAGCAAGAACTACACCTCGCTGCTCGACGGCACGCTCACCGAGTGGCGGTTCGTCGTCACGGGGCGCGGGTACTGCGGAGTGGCCTGCAATGCGGTGCGGCCTGGGGACAAGGTGAGCATACTCGGCGGAGGGGCCGTCCCGTTCATTCTACGCGAGAGCGACGAGAGGCATGGCAGATATCGGCTCGTGGGCGAGTCTTATATTCAGGGATTCATGGTTGGTCAGGCACTGGAGTTTGGCGGCGTTTCGAAGGCTCAGATGCTTTGGTTTCATTAGGGTAGATTAGGAAATGTTAGACCACCCACTTTACCACGGAAACCATACATTCCCTAAAGTTAGTTATATCGTAGCAACGTATCACGACAGAGGGGAAGTCTCACAAGTCAGGTACAACGAGTAGTAATAGTATATTCAGGTGTAGGACTCAGACAAGACTGAAGCTTGGAAAGTGTAAGGGAAGGGTACGATAGATGGGTGAGAGGTGTAGTTCATATAGTACACAGAGGGGGGTTCCATGTAGCCTCCAGGCTACTTCATGACACAACGCCATTTCTCAGCTCAGACCCCACAGCACCACCGTTTAGAATCACATATTTTGCTCGGTTTTTAAGGACTTCATAATAACACTTAAACCCCTATACGGAGTATTGCGGGGTAAAAAGGATTAAAAACCCCTAAAAAGACCTAAAAAGACCTAAAAGGACTTAAAAGAAAAAAAAAGAGGAAAAGGGGAAAAAAGGGAAAAAAGGAAAAAAGGGAGAAAAGAAAACGTACAACACCTGGGATTCGCTGGTCGTCACCGACCCAACTACTAATCAGGCGGTATGCAGCTTAGCTATGGGGGAGCGGACGGGACCCCGCGTTCTCTGCATCCTGTGGTCGTACGTGAAAGTGTTGGGCTGTAAAGAGTATTATAATGGTACAAAGTACTAGCCTGCCAAACCCCGTAAGGTAGACCATCCACATTCATGTGCGTACTCTGTTTGTTCAAGTCTCGCGTTAAGTGTGAGACATGACAGTTTTATTATCAACAGATCGCTGTGAATGGTTTCCTTTCGTAACATATATCTGAGTATGCAGAAGAAGAAAAATATTCATGCTACGAGGGACTGAAGCCATGTATGAATGGGCCCACCGACCGCAACCCGGCGTTTCATGTGCCTCCCTGTACATGCGCCATTCTTCTGCCTTAGGTAGAAAGCAATTACACACCGAGACGATATCACAAAGCCGGCATCCAGCAAGTTCAGTAAGAAGTAATCATCATAGGCACAAACCAAAACCATGTCGTCGCGATTCGCCGACACGGCCCGGTTCCCGGCCTTCTACGAACTGCCAGCCGCATCCGGCGACGACCGGCCGCCGCCGCCGCCAGACGACGGCTGGTGCCTCCTGGCACAGGTCAAGCAGAACATGACCATCACGCAGCCCACGCTCATCGTCACCGACAGGGCCGGCGTCGACTTCGCGCTGCTCTTCGAGGACGCCGTCGCCCTGAAGGGGTTCCGGAAAGGGTACACGGTGGCCGTGCCGCGCGCGCGACGGACCGACCGGGAGGGCGAGGGGAAGAAGGCCGTCGTGCGGGTGCCCGCCGGTCGGGGCGCTGATGTGAAGGTGAGTTAAGGGGATTGCGCCGCGGCCCCCGTTGCGTTTTTATCCTTCATTGCTGTAGTTTGTTATTTCGTCTCGGAGGTTAGAGGGCTGAGATCGTTCTTTTTCTGGACAATAGGTTGTTCCCGGAGGTCTGGAGAGAGTGCTCGAGTTGGGCGTCGTACTGGATGGTGCGGGCATGGACGGGAAGTGCGCGGCGTGCGGGAAGACCGAGGGCGCGTTGATGAAGTGCACTGGCTGCGGCTTTGCTGCGTATTGCGGGAAGGTAAGAGGCTGTCTCTCCCCTTTCATCCGCGTTTGGATATCGCAACCTTATCGGGTACTTGCTTGGCTCGAAGTTCTGACAGGGGATTCTCGATGCATCTAGGACTGTCAAGTAAGGGGCTGGAGCGAGCTGGATCATAAATCTAACTGTAAGGTACTAAAAGCCTTGCAAGATATCTCGATATAAGGGGTCTCTCTGGGATGAATAATAATATCCTGGGATATGCTATCATTATGCTGGTGGAACTAGTTTAGGCTCATGAACAGCTACCCCGAATGGGTATACGCATAAGGATGAGTTGTGGGTGAACCTCGCGAAGAGCAGGTTGTCACCAAGGCTGAAACGATGAATTCGACGACTGCTAACTAAGTTGCGCCGGTCCTATACCCCTAGAAGTCGACTTGTCCTCACTTTGTACTAGACATCTTATACATGATATCCGTCCTGACAGTGTACTTTATCCCAGCTTTCACATCATCACCACAATGCTTCAGTTGTGCATGTTGGAAAATCAGAACGCGGCCAGCTTTAGGGTCTACATCAATCTTGCGAGAGCCGTCCCGCGATAGAAATGACGTCGCCCCTCCAGTGAGATCCACGCCGGGCCCGGCCGTCTGCTGTGAATCGTTCAGGTACAGATGCACCGTCATGTATGTCTGCACCATGTGGCCGTCGGGTGTCCGTTCGCCATACGCGCCATCACAGTGGGGTCTGAAGAACTGGCCGGGGGTATACTTGAGGAAGCGCATGCGCTTATTCACCCGGTAGAACTCGTGCTTGGCCACGTCGACCGCCCCGCTGTCGGCGAGGCCGGGGACCGCGGCGAGTGTCTCCCGGATCTCGGGCAGCGCCGCCATGCGCGCCCAGAGCCGGTCGACCATCTCCTGGTGGTCCCAGATGATGCGGTCGCTCTTGCGGTAGTGTGGTACCTCGACCTCGTAGCCACCGCCAATGTTGACGAGCGCCGGCCTCCACGGCGACCCGTCCTGCCGGTCCTCCTCCATCACGCTGGCCTCGGCGAGCTGGAGCAGCCGGGCGCACTCCGAGGGGCTGAGCACATGGTCGAGGACGACGGCATAGCAGCCCTTGTACTCGGGTAGCACCGAGTTCTGGAAATCGATGGGTTTGTAGCTGATGGGCTGCGCGTCAGCTGGGTCGGACTTGAGAAAATCAGGCGGTATAGCGATGTCGTTTGACCTGTAGATGGTCTTCACGGGTTCTTCTGCCTTTTTCCGCTTTGCTGGCTGGCTCTTTCCTGCGATTTTATCTTTCATTTTGATAATTTCGCCCAGCATCCCAAACTCGGTAGGCAATGAATGACTTGTGGGTTGGACTGTTGGAGATGGATCAATCTTACAAACTTTGGAAGGGACAGTAAAGTTACGATGAATACTCTATTGTCGATGTCAGGCTTGACCGTTATATAAATACAGGGTTGAATGACTGGTTTTAAAAGTGTATGCCTAGTGTAAGGTGTTCTTTGCCTAAAATGAGGCGCAGCATAGATCTTGGGGGTGGCTGTCAGCAGTTTACAGGCTGCTGTCGATCAACCGTTAGAGTTAATCGTAGTTGCAAGTGCACAATTCTGCTGCACTCAAGTCCTACAGTTACCAAAGCCTCGGCCGTTAACTAAGTCAACTAACCGATCCATGTATCCATTCTTGAGATTGTGTGCTGCCTACAGCATAACGAAGCCTAGAAATACGGGTCATCTCAATTTGTGATGACAAGCTACCATGTACGATGCGGCAGCTACCACAGGCCGTAAAGATAATGCCAGATCACCCATATCAAGAACCATTCTCTTAGCTAGCTCAACAGTCATGGTAAATTGTGCACTTGGGAAGATAGAATGTCCATCGCAGATTTGCTTCAACCAGTGTCGAATATCGTTCAGGCGAGTCTTAGAGCCGTACAGCATATTGTGAATTGCTGATTTGCACGAAGAAACAGTACAACGTTAGACCCTAGCAACATGAGGTTCTGTCGTCTTCTGGGGGTCGGATGGACCGAACCAATTGATACTTGACGTGTAAATTCGAGGGATGGGCCGGTCAACATAATGGAGAACGTCTGCTACTGTGCTGCGCATGTCAAGACCGACAAAAGAAAAGCAAGTCATCCAGAACAAATGCATGAAATAGAAAGGGGCTAGTTATTAGTTTAATATATGCCTCTCTCCACTTCAGCAAAAACCGGGGTTTGGCTAGCTGGCGCCCTCGAAGTCTAGACTCACTGTGCTGAGATTGCAGGTGTCCGCTTTAATTGCAGATCACTCGCCAAATGAAAGCTCTTCCCGGGACATGGATCGCCATCAGGCCCCAGCTCTCCGAGTCCGTGGTTCGAGAAACAAGATGCAACGTCGCCGTCAATACGAAAGCCCCGGAAAAGGGGGCCCGTACCTTGGTAGTATGGTCTGGTTCCGACGCCCAGTAACAATGAACCATGACAACGCCAATTCTCTCTCTCCACCATACGCGCGTCCCGACTGGACGAGACGGGGGCTTTGAGGCTGAGGATGGCGCGCTGCGGGTCGCAATACGAGAATTTTTGGTGGCGTCGGCATCTACCATTCTGGATGATGCTTAGGCCAAATCGGCCCACAACCCGTTGAATCCGACCTTGTTTTGGGCCTGGCGAGTGTGACGACGATGAGGAGATCCCTGACTCAGGTCCGGATCTCGAATAGACGCTCGATTATATGTAGCCGTGATATGTTGATCCCTTCACTTTTCCGTCTTTTTCCTCTATTGTCTGCGTCTTACGTCTAATCATTTGCTCTCTAATTGTTTAGTCGTAGACATACACTCGTTGAGCTCATCATAATGCGTTTCTCTTCCGCCGCCCTCGCCCTGGCGGCTTCTGTCGGTATCGTCGACGCAGCAGCTGTCCCTGCCAACACTGGCATCAAGGGCTTCAACTATGGCGCCTTCTTCCTGAACCAGCAGGCAAAGGTGCAATCAGACTTCGCCTACGAGTTCAACCGTGCCAAGTCGTTGCCGGGCACTAGCGGGTGGAACAGTGCCCGTCTGTATACAATGGGTATATCTCTCCCCAGCCGCCGGGAGAAGACGAGCAGCTAACAGGTTTTGTCAGTGCAATGGGGAACCCAGTCCGATGTTATATCCGCCATCCCGGCCGCGATCGAGTCGAACACCAAGCTCCTCCTCGGCCTCTGGATCTCGGGCGGGCCCCAGGCCGTCAATAACGAGATCACCGCTCTCAAGGCCGCCATTGCCAGGCATGGCACCAAGTTCACCAACTTGGTCGTCGGCATCTCCGTCGGCAGCGAGGACCTCTACCGAGACGCCGCCGGCGAGGTGGGCACATCGGCGGCCTACCTGGTCAGCAGCATCAAGAAGGTCCGCTCGGCCGTCGCCGGCACGGCGCTGGCCGGCGTGCCCATTGGCCACGTCGACACGTACGACTCGTTCCTCAACGGCACGAACAAGGCCGTGATCCCCGCCATCGACTTCGTCGGCTTCGACGGCTACCCGTACTGGGAGAGCACCAAGGCCAACAGCGTCAACGACGCCATGACGCGCTTCTACGACGGCTACGACAAGACGGTGAAGCTCGCGGGCAGCAAGCCCGTCTGGGTCACCGAGACCGGCTGGCCCGTGACCGGCAAGAAGAACAACCTCGCCGTCGCCAACGCCGCCAACGCCCGCATCTACTGGCAGAAGATCGCCTGCAGCCTCATCCAGAAGAAGGTCAACCTTTTCTGGTACGGCCTGCAGGAGTCCCAGTGGGGTACCGCCAGCCCCGACTTTGGCATCTACGGTGCCGGTGATCTCACACAGCTCAAGCCCCGCTACTCGCTCACTTGTGTAAGCTAGCCCCCGTGTTGCTTGTTTCCACTGGTATGGCAGATACTGACGCTCCTGAAGTAAACTGGGATTTGATCAGAGGGTTAGCGCATTTGGATAGACAAAATTGTAGCATTGCATGAGGAGCCCGCGGTGTAAACTTACAGATATCAACACACTATTTTTATTTAATACAGTAACATAATACGGAGTACAGTATCAGAACATGCCGAAAAAAGGGGAAATACACGCATCTTCAGAATGTATAAAATCTATAGTGCTGGTATAGTCAGGACGATAGCTCGTTCTAGGAATCGAGGAGCTATCCTATACTTTGATCAGTCATCAAGCACTGTGTCGTCATCCTGATTGGCTTCTTGTTCAATGACACAACCCGCCATGATCCGGGTTCGTGGAAAGGAAAGGAAAAGGGTCCCACGTAAAATTGTCGCCCCGACCCCGAACTCGGCTTTCCCCAGAATTCAGAGCGCTATTGACGTAAACAGGGCGTCCCACGTTCTCGCTCTGCATTCCCCCGAAGCCCCGACCGCCATCACATCTCACATTGCACTCCCGATACCGCGTCTGCCGTCCCTCCTTTCGAGCCCCGCGCCGCCTGAGATGGGGTCGATGCCACTCGTGTCGGGCACGGAATGCCTTTTCCTGGATTTGCATTGCCCAATTCACCTTCTCCCGAGGAGCCGCGCATACACCATAGCGTGAGATACATCTCGCCCGTTTAGAACAAGATCATCATATCGAGAGAAGAACAGACACACACACATACACACAGCATCTCATAACACAGATACACACGCAATCTTTGCCAAACGAAGAAAAGCAAAAAGCCATGGCAGCCGTCCCGCCCCCCGGGATCTACGTCCCCGTGCCCACCTTCTTCGTGGGCAAGCAGGCAGCCAACTACAACCCGTACTCGGCGCCGCTGGACGTCGACACGCAGATCGCGCACTCGCTGTACCTCGCGCGGGCGGGCATCCGGGGGCTCGTGATCCTGGGCAGCACCGGCGAGGCCGTGCACCTGACGACCAGGGAGCGCTTCGAGGTCCTGTCGCGCGTGCGCCGGGCGTTCGAGGAGGCCGGGTTCGCCGACTACCCCATCCTCGCGGGCACGGCGACGCAGGGCGTCGAGGAGACGGTCGAGCAGCTCCGCGCCGCCAAGGAGGCCGGCTCGCAGTGGGGGATGTGCCTGGCGCCGGGCTACTTCGCCGGCGCGAGCACGCAGGAGGGCATCATCCGGTGGTTTACCGCCGTGGCTGACCAGAGCCCCATCCCGGTGTTGATGTAGGTTTTGGCGACTATTTTATCCTTTTTTTTTTTTTTTTTTTGCTTTTCTCGGTAATCCTCACGCCTGAGGGTTCCTGTCGTTGGTGACCCAGCACTTTATTTCTTTTTGTTTTCCCGGTCCGGCTTTGCTGACTGGGGGTGACGTGGCGGCCATACAGATATCACTACCCGGGCGTCTCCAACAACGTCAAGATCACGCCCTCGACGTTCGTCACGCTGGCGCGGCACCCCAACATCGTGGGCTGCAAGCTCTCGCACGGCGACATCTCAGCGCACGCGCAGATCGCGTCGAGCCCGGACATCGACCACGACCGCTTCCGCACCTTCACGGGCCTCGGCCAGCAGCTGTTCCCCGTCGTCGCCGTGGGCGGCGCCGGCGCCATCGACGGGTGCGCCGGCTTCTTCCCCAAGACGGTCGTGCGGCTCTACGCGCTGTCGGCCCAGACCCGCCCAACCGACGACGAGGCGCGCGAGCGGCGCCGGCTACAGTTCAAGGTCAGCTCCATCGAGGAGCTGGTCGTCCAGTTCGGCACCGTGGGCATCAAGGAGGCGATCAGTCGGCTGAGAGGGTTCGGCGAGAGAGACGGGACCCGGTTGCCGCTCCATGGCGGCATACCTGGCGGCGATGCGGAGTGGGCTAACTGGAAGGGACTCGCAGATAGCGTGCAGGAGGAGGAGGATAGACTGTAAGGTTAGGATGTTGGCATTATTAGCTCTGTGTGGAGACACATAGGCGAATAAAATACATGTCTACCCTGATGTGAGTGTGGTTTGGCTCGCCGTACAATTTCCTACCTTACTATCCATGGTACTACGGAGTTACGTAGACGAGAACGTGCGAGGGATAAGGGATGCGGCGGCCAACTAAATTCCTAGGTGAGTATTTCAGCGGTTGTGTGTTAGCGGTTTAAATTTTCTACATTGTAGGATAATTAGGGGGTTGATTTGGGTTGCTAAGAATATCATGCATTCGTTATGTACCATTGAGTGGGATATAATTTCATACCAAGCCATGTTCATCGCCAAGTCGCTCTTCAACTTGTCTTGTCTTTCCCACTTACTCAGTGGTAAGTGATATAATGCACGGTTAAAATAAGAGGTTAAGTACCGTACATATCCGAGTTGTGCATGCAGGTGGGTTGGTGCTCCTTATATGCTTAGAACCTTGATAAGCTTCCGTAATCGGTACCCGAATGCCCATCACTTGATAGCATGATTGCAGCACTCTAGTTCTGCCAAACTACATTGAGTGTTATGTTGTAGTCCGCACATAATTATTGACAGACAGGTAGAGAGAGGGGGGTTATTTATACATCTTTAAACCATGGATGCTCCATAGCCTCCCGGGCTGTCAACCTCTTTGCCGGATCGAAATTAGTCAATCCTCCCACCAGGTTCCGTAACACTGGGTCGACATCCTTCCACAACGAGACCGGTCTGCGCGGGTTATCCTTACCAAAACTGCCTCGCAGGATATCAAAAACTTGCACCCATGGGTTGTCGCCGCCGAGGTGCTTGTAGAGCGCGTCTAGACCTTCTTCGTCGGCGAAGTAGGAAATTTGGCGCTCGGCAACATGGGCAAGAATTTCTTCTCCCTCCCCCAGCTCTTCTTCGCCGACAGCGAAGATGACCCGCTTGTGCACTGCATAAATACACAATTTTTTTTCTCGAGTGAGTCATTCACTTCCTCTTAGGTTGGACAAGTAGTGAGAGCATAGGTGAGAGAAAAGGGGTACTTACCACAACCCCAAAAGAAAACATGTCGGAGGGTTTGTTCACTGGTCCAGATGCGTGAGCTTCGGGACTACGCCACATCCAGTTTCCTGCCTGCTTCCCAACGATGTCACAATTGGGAGGGACGACTGCGGAATCTTCCAAGTCAGCTAGCTGGACTTGTTCCACTGTGCCGTTAGTTTGATTTCGGTTGATCAAGATGTTATTCGGTTTGATATCTACGAAGTACTACATGTCATTAGATGCTCTGGTAATCGAGATGAAGAGCCCCACCTGTGTGTACGATATTATGATCATGCAGGACCGCTAGACCACGCAATGCGTCTTTCAGAATACCCTTTGTGACTTGTATTGGGAGGTCTGTCTGAGCCAGGCTTAAAAGGTGGTCGCTAAAGTATCGGTATACAAGACAAGGTTGCTCCGGGATCGTGTCGCATGCGATGCGAACATTGGGGCACCCACGGAGTGGTCGGAAGAGCTCTTCATGATCTTCATAGAAGGAATTGGACACTTTCTTGAGAATGAACTTCTCAGATTCGGACCTGTTCTTAAAGTAAGTTATTGGCGTTGGTGGACTAGGAGATGTTTACAGACTTACTTTGCGAGGTAGACATAGCGCGGGGGGATCTCCCTCTGTTGAAGCACCTCTTAGACAACATATGAGCGGCCGGACTGGCCTGTCATCTCCATCACGGAATATGCCGTATTTGAGTTATTGGATGATTTCGCCGGCGATCTAGGTTGTGATACGTTGGTAATAGCGGTGGGATGATAGAATCGGGATGTTCGAGGTCCGTAAGAGACAGCAGATGTACTCAAACGAGGCTGAGGAGCAGCAGAATTAGGAGTACGAGCAGGAGAAGAAATACATGCAGGAAGGAGACGGGAGGTTCCCCAAAGAACTCTACAAGGACGCAGCATAACTGTATGAATCGTATGACGGCCTCTGGAGCATTACTTGGTGATTGTGAGAATGGACGTGGGCAAGTTGTTTGTCTCAAAATACCTATGGAAGCACAACCCCTGAAACAGCAGGCCTTCTAATTGGATACGCAAATGACTGTAGGAGAGAGGAACTATAGGTATACAAATGAAATCCCGTAATCAGATCAGGAGGACAGCGTACTGCGAGCTTCGACACGATATACTAACCCGAAGCCTTAAGTACCTACTTACCTACTTAAGAACCTACCTAGAAGTTGAGTGATACACCTGCGCAGTGAGCAGAATTACAGAGTTTACAGTGGGACGTACAGAGTACTGAAGTACTTGTACCTACCTATCCAAGTACCCCTGTATTACTTAGGTAGTGTACTTAGGTACGGAGTACGTACCTGTCCCTTGGCGGGGTGACGAAGGTGGGACGTGGCTGTGCAGGGTGTGTGTACTTATGTACGAGTTGAGCCCCCCGTGTCGCAGCAGGCTAACATTTGAAATCCGGCAGAGCTGACAGCCGTTGACCACGGCGGCTCCATCATTCAATCAACTCCCATCGGTCCACCATCAACCATCGTCGCCGCTGCAAGGCTCTCCCTTTGCGCCCTCTCTCGTATCCCACTTCCCGACCAGGTTCGGCAGTCGATAGCTGTGCACAGAATGACCAGCCTGTTTTAATTCGTGCCGACCCAAACGAACGACTCGACATCATCGCGCGCCCTCGCATCCCGCCCCCTTCCCTCGGCTCCTGCGGGCTCCTTTGCCAACGACAACGAGTCCAGCATGGATTCCTCGTCCCAGGACTCCGCGCGCGAGCCATCTCCGTCCGAAGAGAAGAAGACTAGCAGGCGACCAGCGAACACCGCCTTCCGACAACAACGATTGAAGGCCTGGCAGCCCATCTTAACCCCTAAAAATGTCATCTGGATATTCTTTGTCTTGGGCGTCTTCGCCGCCATCGTTGGAGGGCTCCTGATTTACGCGAGCCGTATGGTACGGGAATACGCAAACCCTGCTGGCCTAATTGGAAGGGGATGGAATGACTAACCAGCTGCCCGTGCTCCAGGTCTCCTCCATCGAACTCGACTACACAGATTGCGGATCGCAGGCCACGACCGACGACTACACCCCGATGCCGTCAGGTCTTGTCAAGTCGTACTGGCGTAACAATGGGTCTGCCGACATCAATGCGCTGTGGAAGCGGGTTGAAAATGTCAACTTCACTTACAACAACTACGAGCTCACCGGCCTCACAAATTGCTCCCTCCAGTTCAAGATTCTCCAAGACATGAACGCGCCCGTCAGAGCCTACTACCATCTCGACAACTTTTATCAGAACCACCGTCGCTACGTCAACTCCTTCAATGCCGACCAGCTACTAGCCAAGAACGTCACCACCTCAACCCTCGACAATTCCGACTGTGCGCCCCTCGCTGTCGAAGACTTCGATGAGGACGGCCAGAAGAAAACCCGTCAGATCTATCCATGCGGCCTGATTGCCAATTCGCTCTTCAATGACACCATCGGCCGTCCCTTCCGTCTGGGGGTCGACGGGACCCCTGAGAGTAAGACGTACAACTGGACTGATAACGACATCGCTTGGGATTCGGACAAGGAGCTCTACAATCCCCTGGAGCATCCAGACTACGACCTCATTATACCACCCCCGAACTGGCGGATCCGGTATCCCGACGAGAAGTACAGCTCCGAGCACCCGCCGCCAAACCTGAAGGAGGATGAGCATTTCATATCATGGATGCGGACTGCTGCCTTGCCTTCCTTCTTCAAGCCATGGGCCTTTGGCAACGAGACGCTGGTTGCCGGCACGTATTCCGTAGATATCCTCGACAGTAAGTGCACCTCTTGATTCATTCCCCCCCCCCCCCCCCCCTTTTGCAAATCGGTGCACTCTAACATGTGGGTGATCAGACTTCAACATGACGAAATACAAGGGCAAGAAGTCGATCGTCATCACGACCACCGGCCCGCTGGGCGGCAAGAACGACCTCCCCGGCATCCTCTGGCTGGCGCTGTCCGGCTTCTTCATCGTTCTGTCCCTTGTCTTCGTCGTCGGGAGCTTCATCCGCCCCCGCAAGCTCGGCGACCACACCCTCCTCTCCTGGAACAAGGTCCCGTCCGCCTCGGCCAAGGGCAAGGGCAAGGCCCCGACCGGCCCCACCATCGGGATGAGCACCGGGCGAGACTTGTAGTTAGTGTTAGTGGGGGGGAAGACAACTAACTCGGTGGTGGGATTACGGCGTTAACTGACGGGCAGGACAAATGGCGTTTTTCGGGCGCTCTATTTTTTTTAATTTTTTTTTTTATTCTTTTGGGAATTCATAAGGAAACTGAACTTATTTTATCTGCGTTTAGACTGCACACAATGCGAGAACCAACCCCTTGATGTAAAAAACGACCTACGCATGTCATGAGTTCGGGAGGAAAGGGGGTATGTGATATTTTTTTTTTTATCTATTATCTAGAGCCAGCCAGCCCTGATGGGATGGTTTGAATCATCACGTCTAACGGGAAGTGGGGTGGCCTTTGTGTGACTTTATACGTGATATTGAAAAGTAAGTAAGGATGATGAGCCGGATGAAAGGCGTCTCCTCTCTTCACCCGGACTACATGGAAAAAAGGGCAGATGTGAAGAAAGAAATATATGTATTTTTTGTTTCTTCAGTCAGTCTGTCCAGATCCTTTCCTTACTCAAATATCAATTTCGCCAAAGACCATTTGAAAAAAAATCAAAATGATAAAACGCCACCAGACCAGACCAGACCAGACCGGACCCCGCCGAAGGAAATAAGGCGGTGGGAAAGATGATGACCCCGTTAAAAAAACCAAATCCGACCACACCGATTTCCCTCTCTCTCTCTCTCTCTTCCTATCCCCGTTTTCTCGTGTGTTTGCGCCGCTCCTCAGTTCATCATCGACGAATCCTACTCTGAGGAGCGTCCTCTTCGCAGGGAGCGTCCAGTGATGAAGATCGGTCACCTACCTAAGTAGCTATAGTGTACAGATTGCAGCGAAAATACACCTCTCAATTATTGGGTTTGTTAGTTTTGGTACGCGGAATGAGGGAGCGTACCGGGGCGTGGGACGCCGCCGGGTGAATGATAGACTTGAGGGACTTGCCAAGTCCCGGCTTGCAAATGCCCACTGGATCGGGGGCCCTTTTCCTCATCACGAGGCTATCATGGTTTTTTTTTTCTTCTTTTTTTTACTCGTCTCACAGCGGAAAGATCTTACGACTGAGCGCCGGCGGGCT
Source organism: Xylaria palmicola (assembly GCA_022385595.1). Lineage (NCBI taxonomy): Eukaryota > Fungi > Ascomycota > Sordariomycetes > Xylariales > Xylariaceae > Xylaria > Xylaria palmicola. The sequence continues at coordinate 471,314 of MU281346.1, forward strand.
CCTCTGTCCTGGTCTTCTTGGGCTCGTCTTGCCCGTCCGCGGGCTCCTCGGCCTTGCGCTTGCCGTTGCTCTCGGACTCGGGCTTGGGCTCTTCCTTGGCCTTCTTCCTGATGAGGCCCGACAGGTCTTTGGCGTTCTTCTTGGCCTCCTCGACGCGCGCCGCCTGCTCGGTCGAGGACTCCCCGAATGCCTGGCCGAGCAGGCCGCTCAAGGGATTGTTGTTGCCCAGGGCCGTGTCCATGTCGACTGGTGGTTTGCGGAGTTCGGTAAGCTGCGTTTGGGATATGTGGGTTAGTATAAACAAAAAGACAAGCAATGCGTGCTCCTCAGAGGACCGGAATCGCGCCGACAAGGAGGCGACGGGGAAGCGGTAGACTCACCCGTTGCTCCATGTCCGCGATGACCTCCTTGATGTCGGTGATCTCCCTGCGCGTCTCCTCGTTGTCCTCGGGTGCGTGGGAGGTCGCGAGCTCCACCTCTTTGTTCTGGAGCTTGAGCTTCGAGCTCTTGATGGCGTTCTCGAGCTCGTCGGCCGCTTCCGTCCGCATGGCCTCGTCGACCGTCTTATTGCCGGCGTCGGCGCTCTGTTCGTTCGTCGTGGTCATGGATGCGAACTCGAGGGCTAGGGATAGCTTGAAGTGGGCTTCCGCGATGATCTCGGACTCCTGTGTGAAGAGTTCTTTCTTGTATTTCAAGGAGGCGCGGCAATCCTTGATCGCCTCGGGGAACCTGACCTGGTTGTTAGCATCTGCACATGACGTAGAATTCGATTGACAGACTTCTCATTTTCAAGGGAAATCTCAGCTAAGAGGTCGTGTATGTCGGCAAGCCTTTCCTTCTTGTGGCGGACTAGTTGATTCTCCTCCACAACACCGTCTTTGTTGGACTCTTCTGGCGCTTTTGATTCTTCGAGCTGTTTTTCGAAGAGGACCCGCGAGAGCTCAAGAATCTCGAATGCGACGGCAAGGTCGTCGTCGTCTTCTTCATCCTCCTCCTGGCCCTCACCATCTGCCTCCTCCTCCTCCTCCTCGTCTGACTCTTCAAAATTCTCATCACCGGTGAATTGAAAGAGGGGTTTCTTGGCATCAGGCACCTTCTCCTCTTCTGCGCCAGCGTTCTTGGCTATCGCAGCGACTCCTTCATCAGCAGCCGCCTGCGCCCCAGACTGCTCTGTGGCGGGCGCATCGGTGGTGGACGATTCAGCGTGTGGCTTCTTCGTCTTCGACGTGTCGGTGCCGCTTGGCTTCTTCTTTTCGCCCGGGGCCTTCCCACCGAGGACGTCGCTGTTGCTCTGGCCAACCTTGAAGAGGCAGCGACCATAGAGAAAAAGAACGTCGGCGTTCTCGGGGGACAGCTCGCCGTTGAGCTCGGCCTGTCTCTCGGTGGCGGTAGAGAAGATCTCGGCGGCTTCCTCGTACTTCTTGGACTGGTAGAGAGCTGTGGCCTTGGCGACCATGTCGGCGAGCGACACATTGAGCGACTTGGCGCGTTCTTCGGGGTCCATTGGGGGCATCGACTGCGGCGTGCCCACAGTAGAGGCGACGGCAGAAGGGATGGCCGAGGGCGCGGCGGAGAGGGTAGAAGTGTCGGCGGGCGTCAATTCCGCCATTGTGCAGAGCAAGCAGAGCTACCTAGCTTGATGATGTTGGTGAGGGTAGTGGAGCGCAGAGGCCGACGCGATTCGGCGATGTTGCCGATAGGGTGGGCGATGGGGTGCGCGATGAGGTTGGCGATGAGAAGTCAATTGGGCGGTTGTTGGCGGGGCGCGGATGGCAATGCAGGAGAGAGAAGGACAATGTAAACGGGATGGTTCGAGTACCTAGGAGAGTCGATCGATGCGGTGGCGGGCGTTGAGGATGGAGCGCAGGTGACGAAATGTGGGCAATTAACGGGGTGACGCGATGCCAGTTGGGGGTTGGGCTTGGCACAGCGCGTCGTCGATACCAGCAGGAGCTATCCGTGTGCGGTTAGGACCTACCTAAGCTACCTAAGCTATTTAGATAGGTACCTACCTCCTAAGTCTAGACGGCGCAGGTGGGAGCTTGGGCCATCCGGTGGACGACATACCTAACATGCTTCAAGTAGGTACCTAACCAGAACGACATCGTTCCCGATCAAGTTCAAGTTGCTTTGTGGGAGTTCTCATTGGATGACCTCGAGTTCCATTAAAGACTGGTCATTGACCGTTAGCTCTACCTAGTTGCGAGCAATAGTGGGTGCTACGTTCATCTGCTGTTTCTATATCTGATCACCAAACCATTACAGACACTAGATTCCACCGGACAACTACATGCAGTATCCCTCTGGACTCTCTTTGGAATCAGGTACGCTTTTATGTACTATTACAAACAACCTAACAAAGGTGTAGTTCAACCTAGAAGTCTATAAAATCCATAGATAGGTCTATATAGACCTACCAGCTCTCAGAGAGTTGAGAAATAGACCAGGCTTCTTACACCACTTACCAGTTCCATCTCAGACCCGTCATGCTGCCGGTGACTTCAGACTTGATCAAATTTAGAGCACAGAAATTCTCGATGGTGTATTGCGATAGCTTCCTCGTCCGAACTTTTGTTTCGCTTGTGTCGCGGTCCAGTTTACGATGGCATATCGGCACAAGTACACTTCAACGCCTCGGCCCAGTCTATCCCCGTCGAGGTGTGAACAACGCGCCCAACTGCCTTGGTCAGACCCAGCAAGATCTCGGCAATCGCCGCCGCCGCCTCACGACGAATAGCGCCATCTGGAGGGAAGACTACCGAGAAGATTAACCATACAGCCATGTATGCCATTAGACCCTCGGCGTCTTTCCAAGGCAGCTTTGGCAAGTAAGAACGAGTGGCAGCCTCAAGAATTGGCCGCCCCTTTTTTATCAGCTCTCGGAGCACCATCCAACACACTCGGTCCAGAGACATGTAGTCGAAGGACTGCTCCAAGAGCTCTGCGTCGATAGTCTGTGCGAGTCGGAGGAAGGGGTTGCCGGCCTCGGACACTGTTGTTTTACTGTCTGCTTTGAGGCTGCCAACCTTATCCCAGCCGTGATGCTAGCACGGCCGCACAGGTTTGCCGCCGTACCAACGTAGGTTCGTGTCAGCCATGAGGCGCTCCAGGTCTCCTTCGCTCAGAAACCCCACATTGCCCCGGGAAAAGACCTGAAGGATCTTCTGCGTTACCCTTGCCTTGCCTGTAAGGTGTCTGGCCCTATCACTGCGAATTATTGGTAAAGAACACCGGGCATCACTGGCCTGGCCAACGACTGATTGTCCCGCTGCTAATACTATGTGCTTGAAATATTGGTGGGACTCTGGTGCTGCACCCACCCATAAGTCCGCTCGATGCAAAGTCGAAAAGGCTTCCATGTCGGGCCAGCTGCCTTCTGGAACGAGCTTCTCTTGTACAAATGCGAAGTACAGTCTGGCGCAGCCCAAGGGGAGTGAGAGGGAATTAGCAATGTTGAATGACTTATTGTAGGAAATGGCTTGGACCATCTGCATCCACCATCCACAATAAGGGGCATTGTGTCTCAGCAACGTGTGTCCAGGAGGCCTTTCTGAGACGCCCATTTTTTGGTCACGACGGAAACCCTCTATTGGGTCTCCACCTTGCCAGAATTCAGCCAATCTTTCTAGATGCTCGACATGGGGCATGGATCCTAAGGCCGGCGGTCCGCTGCCTTTATAGAACTCACGCAGACGCTTGACCGACTTAAAGATACGGGCCATCTTGTCCACCAACTCACTGCCGGGACGGTCAACGCTTGTACCCAACACGTGAATTGAGTCCAAGAGGAGCTGCGTCGCAAATACCGCTCGGAAGGTGATCTTGTCTACCAATAGCGGAATCCGCCGAGTATAGTGCTTTTTGGTGTCTTTCACGTTCCATGCAGCTAGATCTTCTGCGATGGCTACCGAGAGCTCATCCAACTTCATGCCGGCACCTGGATACACACATGCTGTGCGGAGATGTAGGTCAAGGATGATTTCGCAGGCTATGGCTGTGTCTTGGCTGTATTTCTCGGGGCTTGTCAAATTGTCTCGGTCATCCCTCGGTCTGAACCAGCCGTAGCTTCCGTCATAGAAGCTAAACGTTCCAAAATTCTCCAAGATCGGAAGCAGGCGAAACAAGATATGCGAGGCGAAACTCATCTCTTCTTCAGCGATATCGAAACCATCGATAATCGCCTCCGATGTTACTCCTAGAATCGAACATTCACAGGCCCTTAGGCGGCTGCGACGGGCTTCCATGTCCTCGTTGTTAACTGCTTCCCCAAGGTATCTCCGTATAAAATGAGTGGCTGCCATACTCCTATAGCCCCCATACTTTTCAAATACCGGTTTAATGGCTTGCTCCAGCTTCTGTGCAAGGAGAATAGCTATGTTGTGAGCTATGGCAACGCCAGAAAGGCTCAACTCGCCGGCTCGATACAATTCCCATAGCTGGGAGATTTGTTTGCGTATGCGTTGTATATCTATGTTGAACAGGCGCCATTGGAACATAGCTTCTTCCTTATCTTCCACCCACGGTTCGAAGAGGACATCATCTTTGGAAGGCTCCGAAGATACGTTGCTTTGCATGGGCGCGTTGCTTTGCATGGGTGGAGACGCGTCATCTTCCGTATCGTCCTCTACTGTTGCTGCCTGGGGGATTCTCAAGCTGGCGAATCTTGAGCCCGTCGGCGCAGTCTGAAGTACAGGCGCCACGGGAGCAGCAGGTTTCGAAACACGATGTAGGACGCTCTGAACTCTTCTCAGCACGTCAATGAAGAACAGGTGATTCTTATTTTCCGTTTCGTCTAGCGCAGTCGTCGTGTTTCTCTGCAGCTGCAAGTAGCTGCCGTAGGTGCTCCTGTAACGGATGGCGCGGGAGAGGGAAGACGAGACGTATGAGGGCATGAGAACATTCTCTTTATGCGATAGGAAGTCGGCCATGCGGCCGAAGTCGGCGATCTGTATCGTGTATCGTCTCTTGATCCCTCCTTCTGCTTCGCGATGCCCGGCTCCTGAGCCGACGAACCCGTTGGCTTTGGATGTTGCGTCAAGCCATTGCGCGACAATTTTCGTATCCTGTTTGTATTGCGGATAGAGAGCCGCGTTTGGATTGGCCTCCATTGTGAACGAGGATCAACAAGCCATCAGATGTGGGAAGAGAAGAAAAGACAACGGGAGTAGAAACTACAAATGGGAATCAAAGATAAGTACCTAGGTACTGAAGTTGGTTCACAGATTAGGTACCTAGGTCCTTAGTACCTAGCGCTAACTTGAGGGGAGCTGTTCACAGTTCACAGTACCTGGTAGGTAGGAGACCAGTGGTCAGAAAACTAACCACCCCACTTTGAACAACTAACATAGACAAGGTGAACTTGAAAGAAGGCTAATAATGCCTCTCTACACTGCATATCCTAACGGGATTTTATAGTAATGTGACTCGGCTTCAAAAAAAAAACCCGTCCTCTCTACATTTGTTTAAATTATCCAACCAAATAACACCAGTAATAAGATACGTGCCCGGACCCAAGTTGCAGACTCGGACATATTCGTAACTGCGTAAGGGTCGCGCCTGCCAAACTTGATAAGTTGACAACCTTCTACTCCTCAAGCTTATTCATCCTTTAGCATAGCAGTCATAGTGATGCATCTTCCTTCCACGAAGGAATTTTGGTGGGGTTTACCAGCGTGAGTAGCCTCAGCTTCTTCGCTAGGGGCTTCATTTCCGGGTTCTTGGTGAGTTGGGATAGTTACATGAAACTCACCGGGAGGGGTAAAAGACACTGTCCCTTGCGGCATCGCCCCCTCCATTACCTCTCACAGCACAAATGCATACACCTAAAACGCGAGAATTAATATCGCACCATGAGCAAATATGGAGTAGCACCAGCAATCCGAACATAATAGGGTAGCCCGACCAATAACAGAGATACTTCGTGGGTAGGTAGGGGATAATTAAATACAAAATGCAAAGATGTCAACACCACTCGCCAATCAGCCCATCCCAGATCCAAAACATCACATCGAGGTATACGTAAGCTCCTCCTCAAGCCTCACAGGCCACAAACGCAACGCGAACCCGACATTCCCACATGCAAGTAGAAATGGAAACCTAAAGTTATCTCTAGGTACCTAACCTACCTGCCTCCTCAAGGTAGTATTCTCCGCAAAACAGCCGCTAAACTTAGGCGTTTTTTCCCCCCCTGTTGCCCTTTCCACCAACCACAGCGTCGTTTTAGCCCGGAATAGGTAATCCAGCCAAGTGGCCTGATGTCATGGTGCGTGCCTTATCTATCTAGCTAAACTGCCGCCTTTTTGTACCCAGCCAAGGGTTAGAGGAGGGGATGCAATCACCACGCGCGAAAGCCAAAACCTACGACAACCTGTTATCTAAGTCACAGAAGTCAGATTAGTTCTGCTACTGTGCGCCGAGAAAAGTATGTCCGCGGTACAACCTTAAGTTAACTAGCTAGTACCACCGTACTACGTTGACTTGTATGTTTTAGTGTGCTTTATCTAGAGACGAAGCGTTTGATACTGCGTTGCTGAGATTGAAATGCCGAGTACCTAGGTGTCTCTCAAGTCTAAGTTAACCTCGGGCATAATAACCCTGGGAGAGATGTAAGTATCAAACGGTCCTATTTCCCTCCTCCGACTTTGTACGTAGTTAACCGAATTACTCTACATGGAACTGAAAATACCCCCCCTCATCTCATTCAATCGTCAAGACTCGGTCGCTTACCATCATACCAGCTAACAGTGTTCGACCCCCCTGCCGTCTTTGCCTTCTCTTTCGTTTATAATACGACCTGGAAGCAGCTCCTTGGGCGACGCTAGAGTCGGTGTTGTTGGTGCTTCGGTCCATTCATTTTCTTGGTGTATTCGAGCGCCGGGTGTGTGTGCGTGTGTATGTGTGTGTGTGTGTGTGTGTGTGTGTGCTGCGAAAGAACGATGCTTCGTGCCTTCGGATCCAAGAAGCCTTGCTTGCCCCGGGTATAAACAGGAATGGGTGGCCATAGCAAGCGTATATCTTCGACTCTTTGACCTGAATTATCCATCCAAAATACACACGTCTGTGTTGCGCTGTCGCTCTATAGGACAGTTTGTATAAGCCAGTTCCGCCGAGACAGCTGAGAATCGGATCCCCCCCCCGTGAGGTGAACACTAAAATAGTAGCTGTGTGACGGGCGTAGGCAAGGAGTAAGATGGTCTCCGGGCATGGTGTTTGCGAAATACAGGGCATATATTGTCAAGTACACCCCTTCAGGAAATCATCAATCTGTGCACTCCACCCGCCCCCCACTGCTCTCCAGACACGCAAAGTACGTGATATGCTCTTGATCTTGTTTTATAGCATATCAGGATTCTTCTTTTCGGCTATAGCGGGGGGGCACAGCACCCAGGCGTGGGGTACTAAGAATACGCATCTCCGCCGTTCGTGTTTTGATGGTCGCTGTTGCCGTCGAGCACCTCCAGTGCCGCGAATGGATTGCTTGTGGGCGGCACCGATGAAGCGGCCATGTGGGCGCCGGCTGGGGAGCTTTTCCGTGCACTGTCCGTGATAGCATGCGATTGCGCACTGGGCGGTATCACTGGTGGACCGCATAGGGGCTCGGTCGAGACGGCTGCTACCGCAGTACTGCGCGCTGGCGGGGCGATGGGGCCGAAGCGTGATCCGTATGAAACGAGACCCGTTTGTTGGTTCTTGTCGAGTGGGCTCGCGGCTGTGATAGAAGGGAAGGGGGGCAGTGTAAGCAGGTATTTCATCAGAGTTGAGATCAGAACGACAGGTTGTGGTGCAATGAGATTGAATACATACCCAGGGGATTTCTCACACCGCCAACGATGCCCCAAGATGCTGGTACTCGTGCTATAGGAGAAGGAGACCCTAGGACGTGAGGATCGCTACAATGCTCGCCGCCGTGCCGCCACGCATGTCGACCTCCGGTGTCTAGAGCCCAGCTTAAACCTCCAACACGGGCACCTCCATTTCCAACCGACAAATCTATTGGGCGTATAGGGTATCGGTCACCATTTAACCTCGGGCCATCGGCTTGGACACAGCTTTGGGGGCTCTCGGGCGGCGGTGTCTCTCGTACTCTCGCTTGGTCTGCTTGTTGCTTCTTCCACCACTGTGGGTAACCATGGAAGAGGCCAAGCTGGTGTTGAGTGACCTTATCCGACGGCATTTCATGCTTGTACTTGCATCCCTGTTGGGTGAAGGCGCAGGTGCCTTCGTGTACCCATTTATCGCAATAGATCTTGGGCCGTCGGTGGCTCGGGGGCGTGTTGTGAGACGGGCTTGGTCCGACTCCCGTGGGCGCCGGAAGATGGGCTGGTGGCGAGGGAGTAGCGGCCACAATATTGTCGATTCGTGACTGTTATGAGGAGACTGTTAGCTAGGTGCGCATTCTGGTCGGCTGTATGACTGCGAGTGAAGTCAACAAATACAGCCCGAACCCGACAGTGCTCTGCTTGTACCTTCTCCAGATTCTGATTCGAAAGACAAGACACTCGGGGGAAGGGGAAATGCAATACGAAATCATACATCGAATCTGCCTCGGGCGGGAACTCGGGCGCTACAATGTGATGCGTGATCTGCCATGTTGCTTACCTGGATTGTATCTGGCGGCGAACTGGCTGCTGCGGGGAAATTCTGTGCAGTGTTGATTTAGCAAGGACAGATAGGATGGAATATGGATCGAGAGTGTTTTCTGCCATGAGGAGAGGAATAACGTACTCGCAGGGCAGCAAGCTCTATACTGCTCGAATATCCGTTTGGAGGCAGACCCCGGGGCTGAGGCACCACCACCATGCCACCACAGCTTTGTTGGATGGCAGGAATACCCAAGAAAGCTGGCAGCATATCAGCTGGAACAAGTCTGGTATATTTGCCGTTACCACGATCAAAGCAGTAGGCGAAGCTGCTATCGAGCTGAGCATCGGATATCGGACCGTAGCCTTGATACGGGACCCCATTGTCACTGTGTCTAGGGTGCTGGTGTTGATCTTTTCGGTGGCCAGGGAGTGGCACGGAGCGAACAGGCACATGTTGCGAGTGATGAGTAAAATAGTCGAAGGCGTTGCACACAGTACGAGGCTGTGGAATGATGACGTCTTCGGTTGCGTGAGCTCTCCAGTTGGCCGAAGCGAGATTGCGGTGGTTTCCAGGTAATGCTTGCACGACCAGCCGAGTAACTGGGGGCTGTGGGGATGTTAGTTGCTGCTGCTGCTGCTGCTGGCCATCTTGGAATGGATTCCTGGTTAACCGCTCGCTCGTGAACTTGTTACGACGGTCGTTGACGGACTGGAACGGGTTCTTGTCCATATCTGTGCTGGTAGGTCGATCGAGGCGTATGTTGAGCGTGTTCTCCTGAGTGACGGTCGCCACATCCAAGTCAATGAGGGGAGAAGAGGACCGAGGGAGAGCGCCCATAGACGGAGAATCCGGAGACGTGCTTCGTGTGGATACGTGAGATAGTCCGGGCGAGTACGACAGATTGGAGGGGGAACTGGTAGCTGGACAGACGGTAGCGATGGAGGTAGTAGAGGGCGGGTAAGGGTCCATGTTGAATGAGCGGAGGCGAGGTACGGCAGGCCAAGTAAGTAGTAGGTTTCTGAGAGAACAGGTCAGTAAGGCACTGCTTCCCGCACTCTTCGCCAATCAATCCAACCCAATAGTTGTCGTAGGAATAAGGCACCAGCAAACGGACGACACGGGACATGTGCCTTGGCCATCCACAGTAGCAGCCTATTACTGCCGGAAAAGCTGGAGTTGTCGAAAGAACAGGATGAGTTCACGGCAGCCTGCAAAGCGGCCACCTTGAATGGTTCACGATGAGGACAAGCCCGGCCCACGGGTAGGTTGACGCGGGCAGGTAGAGAAGGGAAAGGTGTCAGTCAGTACATGTACTCAGGCGGTTTCCGGCAATGACCTGACCCGGCCTTCAATCAACGTAGAGATACAAGTGATGCAGGCCGGGCAAGCAGTCTTCCTTGTTTTCTGGGCCATGCGTGGGCAGTGGCCGTCATCACAACCGTTTGTAGACAATCCTCAAATAAGGCAAGACGTATCAGTACGGTTACCTGCAGTTTTTTTTGTCCTGTGTTTCCCACGTGACAAACGCCTATAACCCACCAGTTGCACACACAATACACAAATATGCCTAGGATATCGTCTGTATTTGTTAACCTTGCTGTCTTAAAATCTACGATGTTACGCTCATCTTTCCTCCTGCCACGGAGCTTTAAAATGGCCAGCAGAGATCGAGATCACCGCGTCGTCATGAGAATGCTAATGCGACCGGTACAGTTTGCGAGCTCTAGTCTAAGTAGGATAGAGAGACGCCCTTCTAGCCATAGGCAGAGAGTGGTAGTGTGTGTAGTCTCCAGTGATTCTGCTGACGCAAGCGCAAAATAAGCTATTGCCTAGCTTGCCTATAAGTTGTTATATGCAGAAGCCGTTGAGTAAAGAAGGTTCGGGCAGCCTGTACCATCGCATCGTTACCGCCGGCCCTGAGTCTATCGATTGCTATCCGTAAAGAAAGCTCCGAATTTAGATCAAGGCAGGGTTCCTTAGTGGAATGCTGATGACTGCAAATAGCACAAGGATTTCCTCCGCCAATCAAGCCAGTAGGAACAATCGTGCCGTTAGGGAGCTGTACGGCCGGCGGCGGAACTGTGGATTTCTGGGAGCCGTGAGGCGCCGCGGTCGGTTGTTGAGAATAAGCGCTTGGTCCTCTGGCAATCGAAGAGGGGGGGTTAGTTGAGTTGGAAGCTACAGCTAGCGAGTGTGGGCGGGACGGGATGTGAGCGTTAGTGTGCATTGGATGTTGGGTTGGCATTGTCTGTGCTGGTAGGGTCCGAGGCTGGGTTATCGGCGGCAGATCTAGCCTTAGAGGGGCTGGTTCGTCCTTTCTGCTTCGTCTCATGGAGTCCCCGGCGACTGGTGTCTGTTGGGGGGCTTGCTTGACTACACCGTTTACCGCTTCTTGCTTTCTTTGACTCCCTTGAAGGGGCGTTAGCTCTAGCCAGCTTTGGGGGGCTCTTGTAGGTCTTTGTGGTTCGGGTTCGGGCTCTACCTTTGGATGATTTTGCCATTCCTGTGCCCATAGGTGTCTCGCCTCGCACGCCATAGTCATCACTGTCATCTTCGTCCTCCATATCGTTTTGGTCGATATATAGCTCGTCCTCGACATCTATATCTGAGCCGCCGCTCTCTGCTGCCTTAGGCTGCCCTGGTGTTAATAAGGAGTCATTAACGCCCTCAAGAAAACCTACGCGGTTGGACTTATAGTCGATGCCTTGGGTGCCCCGTCGTCTTGCACCCCGGCCATATATTTGCTGATTCGCTGCACGCTCGCGCTCATGTTCGGCTTCGCGTTCCTTGAGGATATTCTCCCAGATACTCGTGCTTACCCCTTGAGATACGTCTTGAATTCGATCTGCACTTTCCGCGCCGCTGGCTAGGTCCCCTCGGTCGTTCTCCCAAATTCGAGCAAAGGAGAATTGCGTTTCGGCGGAGCCATCATTTCCAGTATCGGTACTTTCGATTTGGCTTCGATCAAGAAGCCTGTCAACGGATGCCTGGTCATATGTAATCTTATCCTTAGAGGACTCGTCACTGAATAAGGCGGCAGCACCGTGCTTAAGGATAGATTCCAAGTCTTCCCCGTCCTCCTCTTTAGCGTCCATACTCTCTATGAGAGCGTGGTCAAGCGCCATCTTCTTTCGGCCCATTTGCATTATCTTCTCTTCGACAGTGTTTTTTGTCATAAGCTGAAAACACAACACTTTGCGTTTCTGTCCAATGCGGTGAGCACGTGAAAGCGCCTGGATATCCTGATGGGGGTTGAAATCTGGGTCATAGATGATGACGGTATCTGCCGTAGCAAGGTTGATCCCGACACCTCCTGCACGGGTGGAAAGGAGCATGGCGAATAGAGGAGACTGAGGCGCATTAAACGCATCAATGCGTTTTTGTTTCTCTAGCGCCGATAAACTCCCGTCGATCCGCGCGTGAGGCATATCCATGCTAGTCAAGAAATCTTCAAGGATGGTAAGAGACTGAAGATATTGGCTAAAGATAAGAACACGGTGGCCCCTTTCTTTTAACTTCGGAAGCATGATTTCAAACAGCAAGAGTTTTGGCGAAGCTTCGATAAGGTTCCGCTGCATTTGTGCCACATCTACCATCTTATCTTCAATCTCGCTGTTAAAGCAAAACGGATGGCATAGACACTGACGCAGATCGGAAAGAATATTGCTCATACTTTTGCGCTCTTTAGCCTTGAGCCTTGATTTTGAGATAATGGCTCTGATTAGCTCCGGATTTCGTGCCATGATGGATTTCGACAGCTTCTCTTGAACGACTGTCATGGTCACTGGTAGGATGATCTGAGCCATGGGAGGCAGGAACTTCAGAACCTGCGCCTTGGTGCGCCGCAGAAAGTATGGCCGGATAAGGTTATGTAATTCGGGAAGGTTATCTTTGGTTAACTCGGCATATCTATTATCCAGTTCCTCGGCATTCTGGTTTCCATCAATAAATTGCAAAAGGGTAAACAGCTCTCGCTTATTGTTTTGCAGGGGTGTGCCTAAAACATTGGGTTAGCGAACGATAATTGAATAATGACCGGGGAAATTTTCTTCTCGTTACCTGTTAACAGGATTCGGCAAGGAATCTTCATATCCCGGAGAGATTGGTAGAGGATTGTTTTGTCGTTTTTGAGCCTCTGTCCTTCGTCTACTATCAAGCCAACCCACTTGACCCCGTAGAAGACACTCTTTATATTGACAGCAGCCTCGTATGACATGATGACCACATGAGCCTTCATACCGCCTTTGGGGCCGTCAGGATATAGTTCGTGTCGGTACGCGAGATCCTGAGCAGCTCTCCCGCCGTGATAAGTAACGACTCTCAAGTCAGGTGCCCACTGCTTCAGCTCCCGCCGCCAATTGGGGCACGTGGAATTAGGCACTACAACTAAGAAAGGCCAGCAACATGGCTTGGAGTGGGTGAGAGCGGAGATAAATGCGACGATCTGGATAGTTTTACCTAGTCCCATTTCATCCGCAAGAATCACATTCTGCTGCTGGTGGAAATTGTATAAGAGAAAGTTGACTCCTTCCATTTGATATTCCATAAGCTTTCCCTTTTTCAGTTGGGCTGGCTGGCTTTTTAGTTCGCATTCTTTGCCGAAGTCGAGAGACCTGTAGATCGCAATACGTTCGCGCATCTTGTAGTCTGGAACCGCAACAAAGTACTTGCCGTTAAGATACTCATCGTAAGCTGCATTGAAGGCTTCCCACGGTGCGCCAGAATCTCGTGGTGGAGGCTCATCCCAAACAACCTCGTCATAGCCTAAACCTTGGAACTTGACAAAGACAGAAGTAATTTCGTCGATGCGTTTTAAGTCTTCGACTTTGCTTAACGTGATGACCCGAGTACGGTACTTCACGTTAAGGATGACGTCTGCCAAAAGCCACTCTTCCTCAATGGCAGTGGTTTTATCCATTTTCGGGTAAGTAGAGGAGTCACGTTTGTAGAACGCATGCCGCATGATAGTAGGAGCGATACCAAAGACCCAAGCTCCCGGCATCCATGTATCATGAAAATGCGACCGTCCCGACCACCTAACAAGGTGCTCAACATTATCTTCGTCATAATCTTGGTAGGTCTGCCCTAGAAGATAAGCGCCTTGATCGAGCGGGCGCCAGGCAACTAAGGAATGCAGCTTGTAGTGGGTATCAAGGCAATCTTTGCAATTCCAGCCAGCCATTGAGTATTCCTCGAGGCGGTTCTCCTTAAGATCATGATCATCTATTGTCTCAGCCGTTAAAGCTGGCAGATGTTCGAAATGATAGGCACGCTTGCAATTGGTACATCGAAAAAGGACGTTCTCAGCGTTGTTGATGAGACAGGGGTCTACATTAGTGATTGGGTCTTCGCCTCCGTTCTCCAACCGAGCCTTTTCCTCCTGCTTTGGAGTCTTCTTAGAAGAAAATTCGGCGCAAGACAGTCCTGATCTTTTGCATATTTGGCATAATGTGTGATCTGGTGCTCGTGGATCTTTTCGCTTGTAGCTTTGAATGCAGAATTTACACTGCATAACGAAATCCTCACTGCTAACCTTGGTAACTCGGTGTTCCCGGACAGCTCGGACACCGATGCATGTCTTGTGATAGGGAAGAGAACAACCTTGGCAGTGTACGAGAGGGTTCTTTAACCCACCCGATTCAGCGCAAGACTCACATGTCTCTGAGTGCACGTTTCGAAAAGGAGAAGCCGAGTCTAATTGCCGGAATACTTCTTTAATAGCTGCGTACTTTGGTGCAGTAGTCTGCCTTTCTTCAACCACATCGTACTCGTCTATCTCTGGATCTTTCATGCTCTTCAGGTTTTTGTTGGTTCTGCTAGAGCGACGAGCTGGCTCAAATTCGATGGACGAATCGCTATCATCGCGTCGGATGATCATACTAGCTCTAACTTTCTTCCTCTTCGCAGATCTCGGCGGGCGCACAATGTCTGAGAGTACCATTGGTAACAGCGGGCCGTCACTGTTACGGTTGTCATCTTGGACTAACTCATCCTCTGAGTGAATATTATGGTTCTGACTAGCAGAGGCCCGAGATCGGGTTAACCGTCCCGAACGTAGTGACGTATTTGGTGCATGGGTTCTTCTTGGAACATAGTGCATTCCTTCTGATCTATGCCTTGGGTCATCATAATCAGAATCCTTGGAAGCCAGCGACAGCTCACGGGAAGCTTGGCGTGTGCGCCTGAGAGTACGAGACCTAGAGAGTTGCCGATGCTTTCGGCGCTTTGGTTTAGCGCTAAAATCCGAGCCAGACAACTCATATTCATCCTCTGAGCGAGCCCGTTTGTCCGAGTTCTTGACCATGGTGGCAGCGTTAACGCTCCATGTTGACTGATAAGCTTGGATAGCTGCTCCACCACCCTTGCAGGTTATAAGGTCATCGTAAGAAGCCTAGATCAAGGTAAGGATGTTAGCTCTGGGCGCGAAAACAGACGAGAACAAGTTTGTTAGAGGTAAATGTGCTGCGTGCCGAATGTGGGCAATGTTGCAAGCACAACATACCATCTTGCCTCACCAACCCCCTGTCGGGACAGCACCGATAGAGAGGCTAGGTGACAGAAATGGCGACGCCGGAATGATAGTAACGGTTTAAGACCTTAGAGACAACGGGGTAGAGGATGTTGTGTTGTGTTGCGGTAACAGCGAATGTGATGATCTGGCTAAGATGGATGGAAGCCCGTACTGCGCGGCGGGAAAAGGAAAAAAAAGGACGGATCTTCAGATATGATATGTCTTGAGGAATATACGAATAGCGATAAACACAAAACTAGAAGGTGCGAAGGGATGACTGGGGTGTATATGGGTAGGTAGTCTGCAGGATGTAGGTAATGTGTTGTGTAGGACTTGTTGCTCTTTTAACGAGCAGCTAGACAGGCTGGACAAGGTATAAGGTACCCAAGGCACACAGACTGCTAACGTTCAAACTGGGGCATTTAAGGTATTCGGCGGTCATCAGAGATAATCACGCCGGATAGCAGAAGGACCAAGATACGTTGAAGTGGTGGCACTTACGTGTTTGATGCGGCCGTCTTTGAACTCGACCTCGTAGCAAGACTCGCCGTGACCATTTTCAATCTCGTCTACTACTCGCAAGACCCTCCGGCTCCGGGGAACACGATAGTATAGATCCGGATCGTGCGGTGCGCTGAGAACGACTTCAATGGCGCGCATTCGCGGGGACGGGCTAGAAATAGTCGGATTACTACTTTCTAGCCTGTTACGCCCGGAATCATGTCCATTATGGCGTACCTCCAGGACTTCGAGAGCATCGTGTACAGAGTCGGCACCATTGTCAGGGAAATTTTCTGCTTCCCCATGAGTCACACTGCCCTCGGCTACCGTGGCGTCCTGCTCGGCGACATCACCATTAAGGTCCTCATCGCCCAACAGACCGTTAGCCTCCCTCATCATGACCTGCATGGCATTGATATTTCCCTGGTACTACCAAGACATCATATCCAGTTAGTTGGAATTCGGGATATCGGGGTATCGACCGCGCGCGAGAGGTGAGGTGGGGGGGTTCTAATCGAATAATGAGTTAGCAGCCGCGAATGCGCCGGCGTCTGGTACAGTCGCAACAGTCTCGCGGCGGTTGGAACGAGGATTTAAACATACCAAAGAGGCGCCAAGGTGCCGGAAACTCGATTATAGACTGAAAAAGTGCCAAAGGAGCGTTGGTGGTGAGGAGAGAAGCCGGGGCGTGTGAGGTAGGCTCGCGCATTGCAAGTTGCCAGGAAGAAACACGCGCGGCAATATTTAGCTTCACGCGTTGTAGTTAAAGTGGTTTTGGTATCCCGCCTGATGCATCCCTCAGGGTAGGTACCTTCAAGCCACTAGTCTAGCCTATAGGCAGGTGCGTACTTCTAGGGTAGGGCAGTCTACCTCAGCGATGCCCCACTGTCCCAAAGAGACGCTAGGAGTTAGAGGTAGCCTTTGGGCCGTTCAATGTACTGTCTACGGCGCCTTTGGTGTGTATATACCTCAGTAGTAAGACGGGATACTATTCTTGATGCTACCCGTAGGTACCTAACTCTCCATCGCCGTGATAAGCTAACTACCTCTAGATAAGTTTTTAGTTAACCTTACTTTATACTACCTAATGTATTTGTTATCTGGAAATTTTCACGAGGGCTGCTGCTCTTTACAAGTGCTTTTGTGTTGAAGAAATCGGCATTTCAACATTCTCCCTACCAATAATGCGATGAGATTCCCTACTTCTTCTCGTTTACTCTGTAGACACAATATTGTACTCAAAGCCTTGGATTCGCAGCGCATCCTCGTCCATCCTTGCCGTCCCGCATCGTCGCTCTCCGCCATCCACGATGGCCTGCGGCAATCCCACAAGTCCAAGCCGCAAGGCTTCAGTCGATCTTCTTTAGAGGCCGCGAAGCCCCGCCGCTCTCCGCAGGGCTCGCGCCGCAGCCGTGACCAAGACTGGACGCCGCCCACCTTCAAAATCAAACGAGGCAAGAAAGATGTCACCGACACAGGGCCCGAGCCGCAGTCGAGGCGGTCGCGCTTCAACGACCCGACAAATAGCTTTGGCAAAAAGAGCCTGGTGTATCAGATGAAACATGGAGTGCTGAGAGACAAGCTTGCCCAGTTGGACTCTCGCGGATCCGGCCGTAAGGGATCGTCCTCCCGCCGATCATCCTCAGATCGTCTCAGCCCCGACGACTTTATGAGAGACTTCAAATCAACCGGCGCCAGAACGCCGACGAAGCCCGGTAGAGCCAGCCGGAGCGACCCCGCCTCCTCGTCACATGGCAGACGGTCTTTCGAGAGGAGCGATCCCGCCTCCTCGTCACATGGAAGACGGCCTTTCGAGAGGGAATCGCGTCCAAGAACAGGAGCGCGCCCGGGCAACTTTGACAGTGAGCGCGTAGGGCGTGCCTCCTCAGCGTATACCAGACAACCTGCAGAGCAGGAATCACGCCCGCGGTTCGCTGCGCGCGCCAGCAGCTTTAGCCATGAGCGCACAGAGCGTGCCTCTTCAGCACATACCAGACAACCTGCAGAGCAGAAATCACGCTCGCGGTTCGCTGCGCACGCAAGCAGCTTTGCCCATGAGCGCACAGAGCGTGCCTCCTCAGCACATACCAGACAACCTGCAGAGCAGGAATCACGCCCGCGGTTCGCTGCGCGCACAAGCAGCTTTAGCCATGAGCGCACAGGGCGCGCCGATGTTTCCCCTCCCGAGGCGCGGCACGAAGCATTCGGCAAGGCGTCTTCATTTGGATCTAGCCACAATTCCTCCATCAATAGGCCTAGCCAGTCCGGCGAGCCCCGAAATCAAGATGAGCAAGATAACCGAAAACAACAAGAAGATCGCAGGTTTAACGATGGCCCCGTTCGTGTCCACCACACCACTGCGGCCTCACAGTTTCTGTACGGCCGAACAGCAGTCGAGGCGGCATTGAAAAGTTCGCGAAGACAACTTTACAAATTGTACCTCTACAACGGAAATGACCGGAGAAATACATCACAAGACGAGACCCTCGCCAAGCTGGCAGGTCAGAAAACGGTGGATGTCACAAGGGTATCAAATGATGGCCTGCGCATGATGGATAAGATGAGTGATGGTAGACCACATAACGGGTGTATACTTGAGGCGTCACCATTACCGCAGCCGCCCCTCAAAGCACTAGGCCCCTTGTCTGAAGACCCTGAAAGACCTGGATTCCACCTCGAGATGGCCCACCAATCCAGCGAAGAGGCAAAGGTGAATGGAACGTCGGACTTGGTGAGCTACGAGCTCCCCCCAGGGCGAAAGCCGTTCGTCCTCCTGTTAGATGGCATCTTGGATCCGGGGAATCTGGGAGCGATCCTGCGAACTGCTGCATTCCTAGGCGTCAACGGCATCGCCATCACGAAGGGCAGCTCGGCCACGGTCACGCCCATAGCACTGAAGGCGTCGGCGGGCGCGGCCGAGGTTAGCACCTTGTTTTCCGTCAGCTCGGCCACCGAGTTCCTCGCGCGTTCGAAGGAGAACGGGTGGTTGGTATATGCTGCCGTCCCCTCGACGAAGCGGTCGAGGGGGAATTCGCATCTGACAGTAGACCGCGTCGAGACGTACGATCCGTTATCGTCGCAGCCAACGATTTTGGTGATGGGCAGCGAAGGAGAAGGACTAAGTAAACCGGTCCGACGACAGGCGGATCACGAAGTATCGATACCCAGCCCCGCCGGCCGTCTCTCCAACATTGTCGACAGTCTCAACGTGAGCGTAGCCACGGGCATCCTCTGCGCTGCCTTCCTCAAGAAGCAATCATCAGGTCTGATTGAAATCGAAGAGACGTCGTCACGGTCCGAGGACGACGAGTCCTCGCTTTGGTAATTGGAAAAGGTCTAAGTGTAATGAACTCTGTACAACACATGTCATCTCATTTGGCGGCGCATGTAGAACTACCTAGATGTATCATAGGAATATGGGCAAAAGGCCATGTGTAAATATAGGTACCCAGTAATATTTATCCCACATCTCGTTTAAGATCTGCGCTGTGTTGAATGATCTCAGACAGGCTTGGCAGGGGTCCAAACTTCTGGAGAATGCCCTTTTAGGGACGAACTGGATTGCAGCTCTGTAACTAACTCGTAAAGCGGAACGTTGAACTCCTCAGCCTCTCACGAATAAGCTGTACCTAATGCTACTATCTAGTACATTCCGGAGGCATTCTGGGGGAACAATAGAACAATAAAGGCAGCTTCTCGAAACTCCGGACTCGGTCTCTTGTCAGGGTCAAGGATGGACAGCTCATGGATGGGGCGCATCGAACCCAGCCACGCCAATTCGAACGTGGTTGGCCAGATGCCTCGTCCACTGGATACTACCCCAAGGTAAGCTGGGAAGCTCAAGCTTCACCCTCCTAGACCATCTCCTTGCCTCTTGCTCATATCGATGTCTCGGTGCACCTCGAGAACGCGCCCAGCGACACGCCAGGTTTGTACCGACAATCTATTCGAGTGCTACCACGCCAAGATTCGGAATCACGACCCGAGAGGATCCCTCGTGTGTCATAGCCCTCTCCAACTAGGTACTACCTACGACCAGTAAGAGGTACATCTCCGTCCAGCGAGCCCGACACGAGCAGCAAGCAGCCCGACACGATGCGCGTTCCCTGCGCGTTCCTCTCGCTTCCACCCTCGCTTCTCCTCCTTCTCGCGACGCAGCTTCGCGCTCAAGCGGACCCCAGAAGCGAGCAAGATGGGGCGCAGACCCTCCCGACGGCCGTGCGCAAGATGTCACCCGACGAGAGCGAGAAATTCATGCCCGGGGACTACGCCTTCGCGCCGCTCGAGCTCTACGGCGGGGCCCCCCAGTTGCCCCTTCAGCTGCCGCCGCGGGACGCCACCGCCCTCGTGCTGACGACCGACGAGGAGGCCCTGCTGGCCGCCAACAGCTCGGCTGCTCTCGCGTTCCGACCGCCGTTTCCACGGCACCACGACGACCACCGGGGTCCCGGCGCGCGGGGTGGGAAGGGGGCAAGCAGAAGCACGGCGGCACAACAGGACGTGGCTTCGTGGTCTCTCTACCGGCGGGCACGGGACGTGCTGTCCCGTCTCCGGGGCCGCGCCTTCGAGTGCCCGGCCGGCACGCACGTCTGCTCGAACATCGACGAGCCGAACTACTGCTGCACGGACGGCACGACGTGCTTCGTGGTCGAGAACTCCCCCGACGCGGGAAACGTGGGGTGTTGCCCGGACGGCCAGACATGCGGCGGTAGTGTCGCCGCCTGCGCGGACGGGAACACGGCGTGCCCTGCCGAGGAGGGCGGCGGGTGCTGCATCCCGGGGTTCGTGTGTGCGGACGTCGGTTGTGCGTCTCTTCTTTTATATATTTTTATCGCCGTCCACTTTGGCATGGTTTAGTATCTATTTGGATATCATTGAGCTAACAAACGGTCATGACAGGCATCATGTCCACCGCCTCAGCAACTACGTCGACAACGACGACCTCCACGCCCACGCCCACAAGCACAAGCACAAGCACCAGCACATCGACTACCTCTACCTCATCGCGCGCCACGACATCGACGCGCACCACGACGTCAACCTCGCAATCCACCTCGGGCACCGGCACGGGCCTGCCCCCCGTGCGGCCGACGAGCTCGGGGCCCAGCACCACGGGGCGCACCACGACGAGCACGGGCGACTACTGTCCCACGGGGTTCTACGCCTGCGTGGCCTCGGCGGGGTCGGGCTGCTGCCGCACAGGGCGCGACTGCAGCACGACGTCCTGCCCGCCGGTCGCGAGCACCACCATCGTCACCCACGGCGCGACCATCGTGGTCCCCCTGTCGGACGCCGCCGCCGCTGCCGCCGCCGCGACGACGACGGCGACGTGCGCGGCCGGCTGGTTCCTCTGCGGGTCCGCCGCCGGCCCCGTCTCCGGGTGCTGCCCGAGCGGCTACGCCTGCGGCACCGCCAGCTGCACCCTCTCCGCGGCCACCGCCACCGCCACGGTGCAGAAGGAGCTGCCCGGGAACGCGGCCGGTGGTGGGTGGGCAGGCATGAGGGGGCGAGGGGGCGCGCTGCTTGCGTGGCTGGCTATCGGGTGGGCTGTGTTTCCCCCGGGAGTGATATGACGAGCAACGAGAAGCGCAGTTCTAGACTTTGGATACCGTTCCTTTCTTTTTGTGGGGTTTTCGTCCCTTTTTTCGCATGTGTGGCGCTGGCATGTTTCTCGTATTTAGAGTAGGACACATCGCTCACGCGTAGGCCCGGGGGAGGGGGGGTTGCAACACCCTTTCGGTACGACGAAACGAAGTAACTAGGTGAATAGATATGAGGTTACGATACTTAGTAGCTAGATGGAGACGTGGATAAGCAACATCAGCCACGCATAAAAGTAGGCGCCCACTTACGCCATCTTCGCATTTCTTGCATTTCTTGCCTTGGGCACATGATCAGTCGTGCGGGGAACGAGAATAACCTCACGAGCCGTAGAGTATGCTGATTACGTTGGACCTCTTACGTATTTCCGCCGTGTCGTCTCAAAGTCGGTTGAATGCATTCCAAGCCTCTGGGCCGGAACTGCACACCACAC
Source organism: Xylaria palmicola (assembly GCA_022385595.1). Taxonomy (NCBI): domain Eukaryota; kingdom Fungi; phylum Ascomycota; class Sordariomycetes; order Xylariales; family Xylariaceae; genus Xylaria; species Xylaria palmicola. The sequence goes on from MU281346.1 coordinate 492,943, forward strand.
CCAAGTATACAGAGCCACAAGCTACTATGATTCGAAGGCTCGGCTGACCGGTGCGAGCATGGCAACGAAGACTGAGCCTACATCACACTCACAAACCAAACAGGCCTTGGATAGGTGTGTGTACAACATGCCATTACAACAGCCCGGAGTCCGCCACTGCGAGCCCGAACCGAGGGAAAGCCTGCTCGGGTCGGAATAAAGTTCGCAGATTTGTTGCGCCTGCATGAGATTCCTCACTTGGCATGTTTTGCAGCTGCAGTTGTTGCTCGTACATCGTAACGAGCCAACCGGAGCAAGGACACTACAGTAATGTGGCTTATTGTTTGACCCCGTCGTCGTACAAGAGACAAGAGGCGCCTCCGTGGACATGTTCTTCATACAAAGATTATGATAAATGACTTCGCTGACGTATGTACACTCTGCCCAAGAAAAAAAGAATAAAAAAAAGGAAAAATCCCCGCCCGTCTCGATTCTTGGCCCAGGCGTAACAAAGCACAAATCTAAATGGGGTACATTAATAAATCAATAAATAAACAGGAATGGGATCTGAATGGCCTGGTTCCCGGGGATCCCCCTGCCTCCCTCAGGCTCTCCCATCGAACAAACTTTAGGCAATGCCTACTCGCCGATACTGCGGACCAGACCGAGATCCACTACCCAATAGGATAGGGTAATCCAAGTTCGCGAAAAGTAGTAAGCGTAGCCGCGGCAACATGGCGCCCCCTCCCGTCGATTGCCGGCCGCCATCCCTCGCTCAGAGAAAACGGGAGGGGGGGGAAGACCCAAGATGGCTGGCTAAGTCAAGCCGCTCTTAAGTGCGCAGGCGATCGCGACGCCTAGGGCCAAGAGCAGGCCGCTCACGGACTTGACGGCGGTGGCGGCGGAGGAGGAGGGAGGGGTCTCGCTGGGCGAGCCCGGCGACGCGGTAGGGCCGGAGGGCGTAGCTGTGGCCTCGCCGCCGCCGTCGCCATCGACGCCGGTGCTGTCGGCACCGTTGCTGCCGCCGCCGGGCCCGAAGGTGGCCGTATTGTTGCCCGAGTAGCTGAAGCCCGCCGAGGGGGCGTAGCCGCCGCCGACGGTGAGGGTGGACGAGCCGAAGGCGATGGTGACGGGCGTGCCGGTGTAGGTGGAGGTGAAGGCGTCTATGGCGGCGTTGTCCCCCGAGGAGGCGGAGGAGGAGCCATCGCTGCCGTCGTCTTCGGACTGCGAGGACGAGCTGCCGTCAGCGTCCGTGTCCTCCCCCGAGTCGTCACCCGAGTCGCCGCTGTCGTCGCCGCTGTCGTCGCCACTGCCGTCGTCCGAGGCCTCCGCGTCCTCCGCGCTGGCGGTGCTGCTGGTGCCGCCGACTGTGATGGTGCTAGACCCGACAGTAAACGTAGCAGCGTTCGTGCCGCCCACCGTCACGGTGCTGCCTGAGACGGTGAACGTTGCGGTGCCCGTGAAGGAGCCGCTGTTGAAGTTTTGGCCCAGCACGGTGAAGGGCACCGTGGCTAGCGGGAGGAGGCAAGCAGTCTTCATGGCGGCGGTATATTGTATGACAGGGCTCTAATGGCAATGCTCGAGTATACAGGTAGGGAAATAATGCGACGGCGGAAAGAGGCTATTGAATTAGGTCGCTTCGGCACGTAAGCTGTAGGCAGGATGGGTAGCAACCTTATATGTTCATGCTTGTTTGGCACAGCTGCCACTCTATGTCGCTTTACCGTATGATTGCCTCGGCGTAAGTATGGAGCGACATAAATAAGCTTCAGAAGGCATACGTATCCTGCCTCGCACGCAATCAACTTGGCAGCCCTCCACGTCTCGAGGCCGGTCCCCGGCCGAGCGCTCGAAAACCCGAAGGTTGCCACATCCAGCTGAGGGGGGGACGCGTGGTTAGGGTGACGAAGGGGGTAGAAGGAGGCAAGATTCGGCGTCGCTCCCCCTACCCCCGCCGCCCATTTGATCGGCGGCGAACTCACATGCACATGTGTGCTTAATCTCGGATAGCATGCGTCAGCACATCTGATACCGGCGCGTACGACGATGGGAGTTTACCTTCTTCACCGGCGCCGCTGCGGACTTGCGTAACACAGGGCCGCGATGTTTCAAGTATAATTGACTTTGGAGGTGCTGACGCCCCTCTACGGTTATAGGCCGAGCAAAAGCTTATATTGCCGCGTTTGCATCATCGGTGCCCTTGTCAGTGGCCGAGATACCTAACCTCGCTGCCGCGATGTTGACATACGGTGCCCTCGTTTGAGCAATAGATGTTTCGAGTCTAATGCTCTAACGGCAGTCGTAGGTAAAGGCTATAGAGTTTGAAGCTTCCAGGTCAGGTTTATTATGATGATGTTGCGGATGACGCGTTTATAGATATTGAATTTTCTGTGCGTATGCATCTGTCTCGGAGCAAGCATAAGGGATCATCCACACTGGTGGGAATAGCCGATTTTCTGACATTCTTTGAGGTCAAACGACACATGCTTCGCTATCAGTATCTACTTGAGCGCTTGCTGGTCTATGAAAGCCCTACCTAATTAGGGACTGCGATATGCTGGGGGATGGCCTCCCTGACAGCCGCTGTTCGTGCCACCACTGATCAAGTTTCACGTCGATGGCCGAGACTTCAGCTGTTTTCACATCTTTAAAGCAATTTCTCCTCTCCATATTTCATCTTAACCTTACTCAGTTTATTTCTCCCCGCTGCCATTCGAACAATGACCTCATGGCTACTATCCGCCTCCCCCTGCAGACGCAATGAGACAAGCAAGCAGCTCGATGCCTGTCGGTAGCCTTGTACATAAACTTTCACTATGGGTACCGGAGGGGAAATAACTGTTTTTGGGCGAAGCATTTCGAGATTCAATATTCTGCAAGCTCAGGACTGAACACCAGGAAAACGGTATCATCATCACTATAGTACCGGTCTATCATCCCCAAGGACCGAACGCTTGAAGAACACACTCGTAAGACTAGAGAGTACTAATTCAACAATCGGGAGGCAGTGCGAGCTTCTTTCCCGTCTTCCGTCAACTCATGAACTCTGCCAGAATCTTCAAGTCTTGCGACACAACCTTACTACTGCACTTGGAGGAGGGCCCTACTCATACGTTCAAGGTATCATGGGGAATCCATTGATCATGTAGGAAAACATAGTGTCACATTAATTTACGGCAAAACATATCTGAACTGTGAATCTGTGCAGTGCGTTCACGTCGAAAAGCGGTGCAAGTAGTAACTCCAGCCATATGCGATAATAGCCAGTAGGGACCCCTTTCTTACGTAATCCTTTCTTTGTCCTCTCTCCCTGGGTACTTCAATATTCGTAAATATATCTCAAACTGTCTTCTTCGTTCTCTTAGCTATACAACAAATCTGTAACAATGACTCGTGTTTGAGGGTTTGGCAAGCAAGTCTTCTATTGAAGCATTAGTCTAACTAATAGGGTATCAAGATGAACTCTGGGGATACTTACTCGCCATCCTCCTTCAAATTAAAGGTTTCAGAAGGCTTTAAAGACTTAATTGTCGTTTTTTCTGATCAACTGTCTACTGACCTTCAAACCAAGGCTGGGCTAAGAAGTGGTAGACCATCCCGCAGGAGCCTAACCCCTGCCGTTTATACTCCGCGAGGGTGGTAGACAACTTGCGTGCTAACAAGTTATTGTCTCGTGAAATCGATCAAGAACTACACTCCCTCTACGTGTATAGGATAAGGTTTTCGCTAACCTAACCCATGGGCTAACCCATAGGGTACTCAAGTAGGTAGGTAAGATACCGGAGTCGATTGGCCCCCCGAACCCTCTGTGTGAATTCCTGGAACCGGGCTTCTGTGACCCGCTTAATTCTCCCGGAGACCAATCCTCCGGGATCCAATCTTCCCCGGCTCAGGCCGCGACCTAACAGGGCCGATGCCATAATCTGCCCTAACCAAGCACCTCTGACACAACGGCCAAGATGTTAAAACAGCTGCGCTGCCTAAACCGTGCGCGCTGCCCAAGGAGATGGGCGTATTCCCACGCATTCCTAGGTCTTCAAGGCCTCTGCATGCAGTAGTCACAATAAATAATTGAGGAATAGTTTGATCATAGAGAAAGACAATATATTAACTGGTCGAGGGTTCAATTTCGTGTGTGCGTGGTGTGTGTGGGTGCTCGACCCCCGAAAATAAAATAAAAACTATGCTTTTACCCCTATGATCCTCCTTACGTAATCAACACCTCACTCACTCACTACTTCAATGTCAATTAACGTTAGGTATCGGTAGATCATGAGAGTGAAAGGCGCGCCTTTTGGCACCATTACCGGGTGTCCTTCTTTTGAACAGACCGAGGCATGCGCTGACGTAGAGTATCCCGGGTTAGAACGCCTTCACTCAAGGAATGACACATCGTAATATCTTACTTCATGGTGGTGTCTTACCAATTGAAAGTGACTTCTGTATTAGGCCATTTTATAGAGTTGGCTATGTTATATTTTATCTTATACATTGGCACCCAGCCCTGTCTCAGCAGTAAGGAGAGTTATAAATAATCCAACAATACGGTATAGGGAGGAGTGTCAGGTGGTTATGTTACGGAGTGAATAGATAGACCTGTCTGCAGCCAGAGAGGTAGAAGGAGGGTAGTAAGAGCTCAATAGTGTAGTAGAATTGATTCCTGAACCTCCCAATCCAAGGGCTCGGGGGGTTCTGCTCCTATATATATCGAATAAGCCACTATTCTGACCCCATAGGGTCCCTGGAACCTAGCCCGTCACACTGTTCCCTGACAAGCCCTTGATAGTAACTAATAAAGAGGGGTTCTGGCTGGCAACTTGTGCCATCTCGGACTGGATTTTCACCTCCAACCCAGGGTCTCCATACTAGGCACTTGCGGGCCATCGACATGTGAAGGTTTGTGAGACAGGAATATACGGCACTAGTCGTCCTTATTGCCAAACGCCCCCGGGATGTGAGTGCGCGATCAATCTGAAGCCGACAACATGCTTCGCAGGGATGAGCAACGAGCGGCTAGCGACTTGCTAGCGTATTGAAGCTGCTTGAGAAGCTCGATCTTTTCTAACACCATGCCCCCCTGTCTCCGCTCTTTCCCCCTTATCAAAGAGTCGGTGTATCATTATATGTAAACTGTCGGGACCTAAATGAAAGGGGTCATTAAACCTGACCGGCTGCCTGGGGGTTTTTACAGATCAATAACTGAAAGCGTTTTATCCAAACTCTCATGTTTGCATTGCTACGTTACTGTCGTGGAGGTAAGTTCAAAAGCTTAATTATTATCCATATTATTCTTATTGTTGTGCGCTAGGTTTAAAAGATAATAATATACGGATTACACCTTTAAAGGGTTCTAATGTTTTGAAAAGAAGAGGTAATCTCCAAGAACAAAGAGATGTTAACTACGTTATCCAAAATTCATCCAGATCTGTTGTTTCCCCAACCTTCATTTTGTTCTGTCTACACTAATCTCAGACAATAGTTCAACACATCATGCATGGTGGACTTATAAAAATATCCCGAATGGTTATATACCTCTCCATGGGATAACGAAAATCGCGACTGGATTCAGGGGTCTCTTTTTGTCTCCTCTCCCCCGGGCCCGCAACCCCCCTTTCTTCTTCTTTGAGGTGCCTTTCTGCATAGGACAACACTCTAGGGCCTGTCGCCAGTAGGCCTTTAGGTCAGTAGCATTACGAACAACATAGTCACCGAAAACGTTCAGAAGAACAAAGTACCCTTCTCTTACTGTCTTATCAATATGCACTCCGGATAGCATGCTTAGACAGGTGATGAGTCGAGATTCTTGCTGTTACTACCTAGGTATATCAGACACGTTCAATCCACGTGCCATTTACATTACAGGACCATTTTGATTCACTCCCGAAATCCTTGCTCGTGGTATCATTTTGGGCTAATGGGTTCATCGATCCAACCTAATCATTCAGTCTTCTCCACGCCCTGTTCATGTTCCTATTCCTGTTCCTGTTCCTGTTCCTGTTCCGGCTCAACGCCCTCTTGCTGAACCGGCTTGACTCCCTCCCTCTAAGTTGTTTCGACTCCCCCTCTTTGGGTTTCTCGAGCCTGTCGAGCTAGTCGAGCTTATGTGGCTCTTGGCTCTCCGCTCTCCGCTCGTGCAGCTTCGAGCAGCTGCTGCCCTGTTCGAAGCAATATCACCGCAGGACAGTCTGCGAAGGCGCGCCACACATTCCCATTGATGGTGTGACCGTCGGTCTCCTCGATGAACTTATCAAGCATATCCAGACTGGGCAGACACACCCAGCCGTACGCGCCAGTCTCGTAAATGCCGGCGCCCGTCGGTCGGTACTCGGAAAAGAGATCGAACAGCTGCGGCTCGGTCGGGACCACGGCTGTCAAATCCTTGCCGACGATGCGGACCCGGGCGACGTAGTCGTCGAGTGCAACCCTGCCACTCATCTCTGTCATTCTTCCTGGTCTTCTCTGCCTTGCCTGGGTTCGTTTTGAAGCCCGTTGCATTTCGCTGAGTTGAGTAGTCTGGGGGGGGTAGAAAGCTCGCCAAGGGGCGTCGAATTTGGAGTAGTCGTGGTGGTGCGTCGTGAGGGTGGCTGAGTTGCTGAGTTGCTGAGTTGTCCAAGGAGAACCCGCACGCGAGCAGAGTGAGTCTCTCTGATGCGGGACGCCGCGTACTTGAGATTTCGTCTGCTATTTCTTGAAGGTCGACCCAGTATGTGAAGTATGTGGTGATCTTAGAGAGGTGTGAAGATATAGTCTTGAATGTGAAGTGAAGGTCGAATCCAATAAGCAAAAAAGGCCAGTTAAATCGTTGTTGAGTTGTTGCAAGCAAGCGGATGAGGATTTCGGTGCTGCTCGTTGGGCTGGGGTGAGATTCATCTTGGGGATGTTCACCATGTCTCACGCTTCTTATACAGATCCTCTGTGTTTGTATTGTATATTGTTCCAAGATGTTTTTGGGTGTTTGGCTGCGAGGTTCAACAATGCCTGAGCACTGACCATTGCTCACAATAGGAAGAGTGAAGGCAGCAGGTCCTATTTCGGTAATGCGACTGGGGTTGGTGTGGTTAGCATGCGTAGTGAATGTAGTTGCTATGAGGGTTGAATGGGACCTCTCATTCAATGTGGCATCGTTGGCGATACTACTCCACCAAAGGGTTTCCCAATGGTCGGTCTCGAATAAGTTTGCAGGCTTTGTGGTAGCGCATTACCGTTCATCGCGGCTATCGCATGGTCAGCAATCACCTCGTCTGTGGATATCTTGCGGACGGACCATCTCCTTTATTCCCTACCCCCTTTTACTGTGGAAAGAGTATGAGGTACCATTGATGAACTGATTAGGGCTTCGCCACGAAAGATCGATTTGCCATGAAGAGAGAGGAAAATCTTTTTGCAGAATGAACATAGATCTGGCCTTTTTGTTATCTAAGTATACACTTTCTAAAAACATGTGAGGGTGAAGGTGGTGCTAATCAACTCGTTAATTGGTTTCTGGCATCGGGTGGGATTCGTCATCGAATTAGGAATTGACTCTAGCTCAGCAACTATACTTTCTTCTCTTAACCTAGTTATCGTTTTTTTCGCCGACTTTGCGACATGTACCATGATTCACTACACATCCAGCATGGTAACACGCGACAAAAGCCCGGGCATTTCGGCGCGGTCCACCACTTTCCATATTCACAGCTCACCGTCACTATCCTCACTAACAACCATCCTGCTCAACGGCCCTTTCTTCAACATGATACTCATAATCTCGTAGAGCGCATCCGCTGCGGCCATGGTGGTGTGCTCCGCGTTGGTATCGTACGCAGGCTGATTGGCATTAGCGTATGCTTGGAAAGCAACTGAAGAGTTTAAAGCTCTAAGATACTAGGAAAAATTGCTCTATACTCACAGCGACCTCGACAATATCTGCTGCGATCAGGTTAATGTCCTCAAGACCTCTCAGAATGGTCCTGAGTTCGCGCGTGCTCCAGCCACCCGTCTCAGGGGTCCCCGTGGCGGGCGCAAACGCAGGATCCAGGGTGTCGATGTCAAGAGAAAGGTAGACCGGCTTTTCCGTGCCGACGCGATCCACAATCCTCTTGATGATGCCAGCCGTCCCAATCGTATCGATCTCGCGGGCCTCGACAATCTCGAAGCCGCAGTATCCATCGTTCTCATAGTCGCTCGGCCCGCTCAGCGTTGTCCTGATTCCCGCGTGAATGTTCGTGTCGTTCGCGAGCAGCCCCTCGCGCGACGCGTGGTAGAAATAGGTTCCGTGGTTTATGCTCGCGACTTCCGACGGGGAACCGCCGAAAACCTTGGGTCGCCCTGATAAGGGGTTAGTTGTCTACCGCATTCAAGGACGCTTGAGAACCCACATGTGTCGAGATGGCTGTCAAAGTGGATGACAGACACTGGGCCATAGGCGCGGTTGATTGATCGCAGTAGCGGGAGAGTAATAGTGTGATCACCACCGAGAGTTATGATCCGTGGCAGAGTCTTCCCTTGTTTTGCTGGACCACGTTTCTTCGCATCGGTCTTTGGGGCTCGCGACAGAATACTATAGTGACCTTCCTCAATCTGCTTTAAAGCCCACGTGTTATCATATCTAAGGCCCCGAATTAGTCTATAAGCATGGCTGCACCAGGATCCTTCTCTATGGTCTCACGATGTGACAGGGATGTCTCCGCAATCCAGAACAGTTGCCCACGAGTCAAATGGGTTTGTTTTCAGGGGCACATTATAACCGCCGCTGATTCCGCATCAACTTCAAGCACTTTAGAATGGGGATGAAAAGTGGCATACTAAAGATTCAAACGCCGTGACCCTTGCCGGATGCCGGACGGCCCAAACCGAGCGCCTGGCCTGTATGACGTCCCTGTGTCGAAAGGGGCACCTGGGGGAGGACAGTGAATAACTGGCCCGATTGCGGCACTGGAACGGACGAACCGATAAAGGCAAGATCGTATGAGACATCACCCGAGCTCAAGCACGGGTAGTAGGGAAGACGTCCAAACGTAGAGATCCCACTGAACACGGCGTCGGCCTGTTTCCCACCATCTCCCGGGAGAGTATTGTACCATAAGGACTGGTGAGGACCTGATAAAATGTCTTGATCACCTTGAGGATCATGAGCAGCGACAAAAATGGCAATTTCAAGAGCAGCAAGTAACCTCCACATTATGTTCACGTCTGACGTTTGATATTACTGATATTCTCAATGTCCCAAGGGGTAACACAATAAACCAAAGATGAGAAATGAACTCGTTGATTACGCCGCAACATCTCCTCCCGCCCCGGACTTGGATTTATAACATACAAAGCATAGCGTTCGAGCGGTCTGCGTCCCGCCACCCTTTGCTTCATTGGTAGGCGGCCAGTCATGACGATAGGCCAGCCATGCCTTGCTATTGCAGAACGCCGGGTTCTATCGCCCACTCATAGCTAGGCATCCTAGCCATTATGCAAACAAGTGGAAGCCGCATGCTCGGCCTGCATCGTTGAGATGTCATAACGCCGGTGTCCTGGCCGATATAGAGTTATCCGGGCTCATAGTAATGACATCGTTATCAACCTGACTGCGGGGTTCGAGATAAAGCTTCAAGAGCTGCGCTGGTCTCTGAAATGTCGGACAGGTCGGGGTAGCTGGTTAACTCTAAAGCCCGCCCATTGATTGGAGCATGCCTTGTTGATATGATTGGCGAATGGCGTCCAAACGAATGAGCGAGCTTCAACACCATCAACAACAGCTATCAGTTGCTCTCATGCGGGCAGCCCTCTTGGAACCGTGTATGTCATGATCCCACGGCCTCCACGTGGCATCTGGAAAGCGAAGAACACGTTGCCATCCGTTCGATATGTGACACCGACCGTACCTCGTTGGACCTGGGGCTAGAAGTAAACAGAAAAATAATCATGTGATTTCTGTACGACCTGAGTGACCTGGGTTAGATAGTAGCTCACGCATGTGGAGAGTGTTAAGTTGTCACATAGCTACATGTATTGTAGTATATAATGGCGTGGATGGGTGCCGTTATCACATTAGGTAGACAGGACTGCTCTGGAGCATCCGGGCAAACGTCTACCCTGGTGCCGAGGGTAGCTAGGTAGATAAGAAGTTCAGATACGTAGACATTACATAACAGACGGCTAATCTTTTTGGTGATGGCGCAGACAGTCATGCGCCATCGTCTAGTCCACTCCGTACGGCTCTCGGATAAAGATGGTGATTTATGAATAAGCGATTGCAACAAATGCACGAGCAAGGGGGGTGCATGATTGGTCTACGCACCACTGTCAGGTCGAATCCCCATCGCGTTTGCAAATCGAAGCTATAGAAGAGAAAAAAAGGAGCCGGTCGCGTGTTGCAAATAAATTTCAAATTCGGATATGTCCCGGTGAGCATGTGGTCTCGAGATCCAGCACCGGACGGAGATCTCCATACCGGTGGCGTAGGTGGTAGCTTCACCGGGCTGCGTGTACCTAACTTACAAACTTACAATGGAGGGGGAGGGGAGAGAGAGAGGTGCCTAAGGTAGGAGCAGTGTGGGGGGGAGTGCCCGCTAAAGATACGGTAATGGACTCGAAGAGGGGCCTGCTCTGATTGGACGGCGCGAGGTCACGTCTTACTGTATCCAGTAATACCCTTTCAGGCCGCCGCCCATCGGGTGTCTCGTCTTTCTTATTTCTGTTCCAGTTTCAGCATCAGACCTCGATGCGCGGGTTCCCGGCACTCGGGAGGCGAGGCTCGTCTGCCCTCTAGGTTCTCTGAAACAAGACACTGCTCACCCAACCCCCGCGCCCTCGAGCGGTGGGAAGACAGCATATGTGGCGGGGCCGCGGCTGGGGACTCCTTGTTGCTGCTTGGAAGGAGAGAGCCGAGGGACAAGGACGGGCATGTCGATCCAGCCACCGGAAAACTCGTCGCATCCTGCTCGAGCACACGGACGCACCCTGCACACATGCTCAATCCAGGATAGCAAAACAGGACTTGGGACACCACCAAGTCGCATGCTGCAGGTGGTGTTGGCCATTCCGCGCGCTGATTCGCCCGCGTCGTGCTGCAGGTCAAGCAATTGGGGGGTGATTGGGTGGGCGGGAGGTGGAATCCATCTCAAGCCTTGTGGTCGTTGGAGACACCTGATTTGTCCTGCTGACTACGGTGGCTGCAGAGCTTGCAGCGGTCCTCCGGCAGCACAACTTTGAGTGCAGCTGCTGAGTCCTCTTCAGCGATACAACGTGGTTGTTTCCGGCTTGGTGTTTTCTCGGCTTCTTTTTTGCGGACGCAGAGGGGAGAGCCCCCGTGTCTGTCGTGTAGCGTTGCGTTGTTTCTACATCGCTCTTCCTCCAGGAGCCGAGCAAACCCCGACTTACCTATACAACCGGCAGTGCTATCTGGTTCGTTTTGACGCGGTGACCCTGGGCTTCTGCATAATCGCGGTTGGACGAAGAAACAAGGCCAAGCCATCCGATGTATGGGTGAATATGCGAGATAGAGGAGCGCGTAACAGGGCTTTGATCCACAAATCGCCTCCCGGCGTAAGGGGAGCCCATGTGAGAAAGGCGAACGGACTGCTTCGCGCGCTCGCGTGGGCATTTCTGGATTGACAATACATGGCAGCGATGTAGTTGCGCTATGGTGACCTAGTGCGCTGGTTGTTTTCTTGGGTTGACGCGGAGTATCCGTCCCTTTGGGGATCGAGCTTCTTTTTTGAGCCAGGTGAAAAAGAGCCCGTTCGGGCGGACGGTCGGCCAATTGCGGTGTTTACTATTTGGTGGCGAGGCAATTCAATTTGCAGCGCAGACGACTGAACGGCACCATGTACCGTCGACCTCACTGCCATTCTAGGGCACTGGCATATCAAGACACCGAGACACGAAGCTCCATGGACCGTCAAACAGTGCCTCAGATCTACGATTGGCTGGAATAGCTCATATACCCTTGGGCACGCGAGAGAAAAGAAACAAATAATTGCGCTCAGGCTACCTACATAGTAGCAGATATCAGCCAATGCACGCCGAGGAAAAGCCACTGCACCGATTAACGGCGATGAGTACCGGTTCCGGTACCAGGCAGGTAGGTGGGTGTCTACCTGTGGTTGTGAACTTGTAGCTACCGAGCGTACCGGCCGGTGGTGGTCCAGTCTGGACAGGATGCAGCGCCTTTAAAAAGCACTTAACCAGATGCACCTGGGCCAAAAGGGTGGCTTTAATAGGCAACTAGCGCACCGGAGCCCACTTTAACAAGGGGCCAGAAACGTCAATTAAGCGATCGTCGTCACGACTCTGACGTTTTGCCTGCCTTAGGTACCTCTACCTACCCAGGTACCGGTACCCAGCGCTCAAGCCTACACTACCGGTGCTACACATTCTGTGGATAAGTAAGTACCTACTTACATTTACTACTTACTGGTTGGTACGTAGTCTAGGTACAGAACTACTGGGTAGCTGAGTACCTACTCCTCCAAGAGGCAGCTAAGCTACCCACTACTTACACTCATCTGGGTACGTAGCGAGCGAAACTTGACTAGCAGCAGCCCCATCCGGGCCAGCCCCCCCCCAAGGTCGACGAGGCAGTCCACCAGCCCACCCACTCACCTGTCATCCTATCTAGATCCATCGTCGTTGTAGAAGCTGGCTGATACGGCGCCCGCCTGGCGAGAAGAAGCCACTTTCCCATCTGCTTGACAAACCTGACTCTGCCACATATCCCCTCAGACACTTCACCTAGCCTGGGCCTGGGCTCCGTGTTCCGTGTTCCCATACCGCTGCTTCTCGACTCGTCCTGCTTGGTCTCCCCGGCTTGCGACACATCAGTTGGACTCGGCCGGCCCTTCGTCGCGTCGTCGGAACCGCGCTGCGCCACCGTATCGCCTCGTACACGTTCACCTTCGCACGCCCTCTGCGAGTCCAGCGAACAGCGAACAGCACTGCTCAACCTGCGCCGCCGGCCATGACAAGACGCTTTGCGCCATGTGTTGCGCCTTTCTGAGCAACCGGTCTACGACGTGGTTTTCGTGCTAGCTTCGGATCAGCTCCGGTCCGCTCTCGCCTGCCTGCCTGCTGTCTTCCATCGCACCATTCCGTCATTCGGTCATTCGCATTGTCTGCGTGGCACAGCTTCGTCCCCGGGGGACAACCGAATCACAGCCCCCCGTGTCGTCTTGCGCCCGCCTATCCCTCCTTACAGCGCCCCGTGGACATTCTCCGAGTATGGACTCCTGTGACTCGGCTTAGACTCGTTACCATTGCATACAGGAAGACGTCATACCTACCTAGGAGATGCTCACGGCCTCTGAGGCCGTTGCAACTCCTGCGACGGCGACCCCTCTTTACTTTGGTCCTCCATATGAGCACCAACCGCTTATAAAGCCGAGCCAGCCGTCGTTCAGGAAACATAAAGTACTGCCTCGTCCTAGAGCCAACACGCTCGCCCCGGTTGCTGTGAATCGAAGCTCGCCCCCGCGCAATTCCCATGGCTCTTTACATAATCCGACGCCAAATTCGAGCACAAATAAGGGGCCTGTCGTTTCGCCGATAGTCAGTCAAGATTTGCTAGACACTCGAGTCGTCGGTCCAGACTTGCCCCCCACTCCACCAGCCCACTCGCGAAGCTCTTCTGGCAGTCACTCGGTCATCGTTTCAAGCCTGCCGCTCGCTGAGGACTCGGCGGTAAGCGTGCGTGCAGCGGGTTCCGTAACGCCCGTTCCAGGAACACCGACTCTTCAGAAAAGCCCACCTACGCCTGACGTGACGCCTCCCCAGCTAGCGCGCCGTCCCAAGTCCTTTCGTCCAGTTATCTCAGATCGAATACCGTCAAAGGCAACAGTCGACTCCCGCACTGAGTCGTTCAAGACGGCGAGGGAGAGTCCTAGCCCATCAGAAGACGAGAAAACAACACCTAGGGCAAACGTTTCTTCTGCTCGGGTATTACAGACCACCGCCGGACGACAGGCTGAGCCACGGTTGGGGAAATCGCGGGATATTGGATTAGGCTTGGGGTTGGACTTGGATGACGATTTGACTCCCAGAACGAAGCAAGAGTTTTTTGCTTTTGATGGCGAATGGGCGTCAAATAGTGAGGTGGAGCAAGAATGGGACGACAATCTTAGTAGGAATGTGGTAGTGCGAAAGCGCCGAGGCCACCCGGCGAAGAATGAGCCAGCAGAAGTGATTGAGGACGTAACAGTTGCCCCGACTAATGCGACGAAGGCTCTGCGATCCGTGCCCCTGCACGATCAAACATACGCTGTACCCTCGCCACAATACTTCCCCCAAGAATTTTCGAGCAAAGGCAAGCCGCGTTGGACAGCATCAACTTCAGAGTCTTCGATAAGCACAGATCTAAGAAGATCTTCTGGGATGTCGTCCAAATCTACGGTCTCCACGATTGTTGAGGCCATCTTGGTCGATATACCGCCACAGAGACAAAAGACGCTGCGACATGTCAGAAAGCAGATGACGCTAAGGGATTCTGTCATAGAATTCTCCCCACCAAGCTCTACTTCTACTTCGGTTCGTCATGTCGACAAGGCCAGGCGACCTAGAGCTGCTGGCCAACTCGCTGCCTCTCGAACCGATAGTATGGCATCCACAGGAACGGCGAATTCTATTTCGAGCAGAAAGGCGCGGCGTGAAGTATGGAGGAACGGTGGCGTGCCTGTTGTTGTGATACCCGACCGCAAGGAATCTCTTAAGTCTAAGCATTCAGGGCCGCCTTCGCTACGCTCGACGAGCAGTCACCATGCTCGGAGGAGTAATAGTCTAGGTCCCATACCCCAGTCGAAAGTCTCTGCGACAAAGGAACAGTCTGCGTCTGGAGACAGACCACCACGGAGGGGTAGATCTATGTCGGTAACCTACGGTTCATTCCCCAACGACCAATTAACCATGGATTATCCCCCTATCGTGCCGAGGAGGACCTCTTCTCTGTCTGCTCCCACTAGCCGAAATGCTTCCCGGGCTGGGTCTCGAGCTGGATCTCTGACCGCCGAGAGCTTAAAGGCTCACAATGCCCTAATCGAGCAGGGTATGCTGCAGTTATCGCAAGACAAGATGGCCCACGTGGCTCCTCCCAAGGATACGAGCAGCCGTTTGGATCAGAGACAACAGTACCCGCCTCACTTTGTCGAGTTGCACAAACACGAGATACCTAATCAAAAGCCGCTTGTTGACCATAACGGGGACCCATTCTTCGGTAAACGGCTGACAGTGCACAACACGCCCTTTTCCCAGGTATCAGTCGAGACAAACGGGACACATTCGGCAGCCGATATTGCGGAAGCAATGGCGGTGAACATTTATCCTCACCAAAATAAATCTGTCTTGGTGATTCATCATATGTCGAAATCCGCAATTGCTACAAACGATATTTCTCCTGGGACAATACCACCCAAGATCACAGGCAACAACTCGGGCAATCCAAGAATCCAAACTAGTGGTCCTGATGGTGTCCCCGTGACACCTCCCCAACCGCAGTTGTCAATGGATGACGTTGATTCCCCTCTTAGGAACCCGCGTGCTCCTCCAGAACCGCCTGCTATCAAGTTCATACCGGCTACGCCATCCGGGCTGACTCCTGCAGCAGAGAAGGAAAAGATGTTAGGAAACTTCTTTGAGGAAACCCAGAAACGACCAACGTTGATTCGTCGGGCGTTTAGTCTTCGTAAAGACTCTGATAGCGCCGTCCCTCGAAGGCCGGGCTTTCTGACGCGAACACTCTCACTGCCCAAGTCGAACCGCAAGGATGTGGCTGAAGATCCAGATCTAGAGAGGAACAACAAAAGGGTCTTGCATCGATATCCCACCGCTGACAGTCCACCGGCCGATAATTCTAAGCTCCATCCATTCTGGCGTCCTGCTTTTGATCGGGACTATGGAGATGGTTACCTGGCCTATGATGCGTCTGAAGAACCCCACCGAAATCGTCAACCTTCGCCATTCCGTGGCCAGGCACGTCCCCTGAGAAGGAGCCTAAGTGAGCGGATGAGACGTACGTTTGCTATTCTGCCGATCGAGGATGATGATCACTACATTACAACCGACCATCGCAGCCCTGAACGCCGGACAATCAAGCGGACGCCTAGTGGCAGCCTGCGTGTGGTGCCGCACCGTGGCAGTATCAGTAGCATTCGCTGGAGCGGGCTGTATTTGCGGGATGGCGACGACGAGCGTCCGTCTACTGCGCCTGAATATTTTACGCGCCGTCTTTGGGGTGTAGAGAAACGAGTCGATGACCGGGGAAGGCGTCTCTTCCCAGGCTGGCAAGAGAAGCTGGAGCAGTACAGGCCGCAGAATCTACAACGCCGCCTAAGCGAGCACCGACGCCAGAAGCGAACAGACGCTCTCCGACAAAAGATTAGCGGGCCTCGTGAGGTCAGAGACGGTGTTGGGGATGTCATCAAACGAAAGAGCTACAGCAGTCCGTCGTACCAGACCGGTACAGAGATACGCGTGCCTGGGAATCGAAATCGAAATCCGCGGATGCATGAGCCGACGATATAGGCTTGGCCTCTCTCTCCTTGGTTATGCCTCATACTTGATGACTGGAAGCGCAAATATTATTACCCCCCTCAAACGCGCCACATTTTTGGCTACGAAGCTATGAAACCTGCAACCACCCACCCTGTTTTGCCTATTGCACTTTGACGATGCACATGAGCCACGACATTAGCTAGACTACCTACCTACACACCATACCCTCTCTCGCCACATTTTTACACGTCACCATGGCACCTAAGTCTGCACGAAATCTTACGAGGATGTTTCCCGTCCTATATTTTAAAGGACGCAGGCGTTGGGCTATTTTTTTTTTCTTCAGGCGACAGGAAATATGAAGTCACGGGACGAAAAAATACTCAAGAATACGTTATGCATGCATGGGTTTGGGGTTAGGCGAGATATATCTTCTCTCTCTCTCCGTTGTGTTTTCCTTTTATCTGGACGTCTTGCCCGATTCTTTTTGGGTTTTTTATTATGGGTGTTGGATTTTTTTTGGGGGTTTTTTCTTTTTTTTATACGATGATGAACGGCTGATGAACGCTGAACGCTTTGGACAAATCAAACACACAATTTTTACATGACGAAACGAGGCCGGGCTGGATGGATGGACGGATGGATGGAAACGAAGGAACGAATGGGGGTTGTCACTGGCTGGAATCAATGACGGGAGCAAGAAACGTGGTGAGAGAAGGAAGGAAGGAAGAAAAAAAATTGGGAATTGAGATTTCCGCGAGCAGGGTTCTCGCGTTTCTTCTCTCAGTCTGGCTTGGTTGGATCGGCGTAGATGGGGTTCTGTGTAAATCAATAGAAAGTATTTAGGAATTTTTTCCCAAGATCTCGTTTCCTCCGAACCCATACATACCGTCGTCGGGTTATTTCAACAGGCCCGCCACGTTCCAAGTTCCATGTACTCTCACGTAGTGGGAGAGACATGTGTTGGTTAGATAGATACTTTGTTCAAGTTATTTTGATTCTGTGGTCCTAATCATAGTTGATTATGATGGCTATCACGTGGGCCATGTTAGTAATTTTTGATTACTGCCGTAGTATACAAAACGCAAAAAGCGCCAACGTTATGCGATGACCATCCCACCGGAACGCCTTGCTAATCAGCCACATTTTGGAGAGAAAAACGCATTTTTTCCCACGCCGCCCAACTCGCCTCCCGGGACACCAATCGTCCAATGCCAACGTGGTTGGGTTGTTCCTGATGCCCTTTCCTGCAAGCTGGGATCGGCTTCGCTCCCCTTCAGAGCTTTCCCCACCCTCCTCGTGATATTGTGAAATTGATACATCATGGCAATTCAGCACATTGATATCGCTCATCTTATGGGCCCCCGTCGCCGTGTTGAAGCCCTATCCGCCTGTGGGATGAAAGAACGCTGGATCCTAACTCTTTCCTCCTTAGAATCCTGGGGAATCTCGTCCAAGCCGTAGTGAAGCGCCGTACTCGTCTTCTGAGATCCCGATCGAAGCGCTAGTCTTCGGCGCCTTTAATACGTTCATTCTTATTCAGCTCATGTATGCGCCGTTTTGCTTTTAGAGGTAGTGCGCCAGATGCGCGATCAGACCTCGGGATGCCGTCGTGTCGCAAGGAATAAGCACTCGCTGCAGATTTTGATACTGCAGGTTTTGCAGATTTTGATTCACCCCCAGATCCCCGATGTCCCGCACCGCTGCTTTGATTACGCGCCTAACGTCCGGGGTGGCCTTGCTGGCCTGGCGGTCCACCAGCCGGTGGGGGGAAGCCAGGAGCACCCGGTGGCGAGGGGCCACCAGGAAAGCCTTGGGCACCCGGCGGGGGCATGCCGGGGAACGGGGGGAATGGCATGCCGGCGGGAGGAGGAAACGGCAGGCCGCCAGGTGGTGGCATCATGCCGCCCGGACCAGGAGGGAATGGCGGGAGACCACCACGGCCGGAACCCGCTTGTCCTGGCGGTGCTGCAATGACATGATTATCAGAATCTAGTCTCGTGCTTTGCACTCAATGCCCAGAGAGGCGGGCGGACGTGTACTTACGAGGCAGGCCGGCGGGGAAAGCAGCGCCGGGAGGCAACATTGGAGGCGCACCGGGCATGCCAGGGAAAGGCGGCGGCGGCATGCCGGCGGGGAAGTTGAAGGGCGGCGGGAACGCGCCCGGGGCGCCGGCGCCGTGGGCACCGGGCTGGTTCTGCGGCAGCATGGGGTTCGCGTGGGCCTGGCCCTCGGCGGCGTAGGACGAGGTGATGCTGTCGATGACGGACTGGGCCTTCTCGTGGCCGATTTGCTGGTAGTAGTCGACGACGTTGCGCAGGTGGTTTCGGCCGCTGTTGTGGGCCTTGCGCACGCTCATTGAGTCGTGCGTCAGGTACACATCGCAGTAGTCGCAGAAGACTGTTGGGGTGACGGCATGTTAGCTTTGGTCTCGAGGCCGGATTGCGATGAGAGAGGTGAGAGGGAGGGATGGGAAGACGGCGACATTTATCTCTAGAGGAGAAGCTGAGCTTACATTTCGGCATTTTGGCTTAGCGGTTCGTCTCGGATACGGATGCAGATTGAATCGACGGCGTGCAAAACGACGTGGCGATGTGGTAGAGACAGAAGACCTCTGATGAAAGACGCGCCCTCAAGCAGGTACTTAGGTACCTCCTAGCAGTCTACTAGGAAGAGATAAAAGCACATGATTGGTTAGATTAATAGTGATGGGTGGGTACTAGACCGCCAATGCAAGGAAGCTTCAAGGCTGACTTGGGGGAGCGAGTTCCACTAAAGAAATACAGTTTGATTGGTCGGACACTTGAACACGTATAGTAGTGCTGCTGGCCAGAACGACACCACCTATTCTAATCGATACCGTAGGCCATTGACGGCTTGCATGGTGAGACAGTGAGACTCGCTCGACACTGGTGCACTTCCGGTACCTTAAGTAACCAACCTATTCCTCCCCCCCCCAAGCCCTCTACAACGTCGCAACACCTCGTCGGCCCGCGACCAAGCACCCAGAATGGCTTTGCCGCGAGCCCTGCTGCAGTACATCTGCAGCATCGTGCTCCTTATCGCATCCGTCAATGCCCTCAAGTTCGACCTCACAGCCCTACCCCAGCGCGATGGGAAAAAGGAACGATGCATACGGAACTTCGTCGCCAAGGAGACGTTGGTCGTCGTCACCGCCATCGTGAGCGGCGCCAAGGGCGACGGCCAGCAGGTCAACATACATGTACGTGGACGCAACGACCCGGCGGGCTCCGACCCGGGAGGCTTCTCATCTGACACGGGGCGGTGACTTTGCAGATCAGAGACACAGTCGGTAACGAGTACGGCCGCCCGAGAGACGTCGCCGGCGAGCAGCGAACCGTCTTCACGTCACACGCCGACGCCGCCTTCGACGTGTGCTTCGAGAACATCCTGACTGCAGGTAAGTCCCCGCGCGTGCAACCGCTTTCCAGGCCCCGGCCGACGCAAAGCACACAGCCCTGAGCGATTTCAAACCAGGACGAGTCAACAACCCGGTGCGCCACGTGGAGCTGGACATCGACATCGGCGCCGACGCTAAGGACTGGTCCGCCATCCAGGCCACGGAGAAGCTGCGCCCCGTCGAGACGGACCTGCGCCGTATCGAGGAGATGATTCAGGAGATCGTCAACGAGATGGACTACCTGCGCTCCCGGGAGCAGAAGCTGCGCGACACCAACGAGAGCACCAACACCCGCGTCAAGTGGTTCGGCATCGGCACCACCACCCTGCTGATCGCCCTCTGGGGCTGGCAGATCATGTACCTCCGGGCCTACTTCCGATCCAAGCACTTGATCTAGGCCGGACACCGTGTTCTCTCCATCATACTCTCTTCATTTTCCATCTTGGGCGACGATGAATGATGTGCAAAATGGGCGTTTTACCGGACCATCTAGGACTCGAATCAGGGGGGGCAATATGGAGGCATCACGTGCTCGGGTATGATAAACTAGAGGCCGAAGAAAGTGAGGTTCATGGCCAGGCGGAGTCGCAAACTACGTCAAAGCTTGGGAGCTGGAATTACCATGCTTGTAATCATAGTCTGTATGATCGTCTAAGGCGATACAGTGGGTATAGGGTGTTCAAGGGAAGAAAACGGGTACGAAATGAATGGCTTGGGTATCTCTCCCCCCCCTGCGCTATGTGTATTGTATGCATGTCAGGGTGATGGTGATATGATGGCCCAGCCAGTAGAAAGTCTAGCTGCCGGAGTGGATCTGTAAAATCTCCAATAACTGCGGATGAGACTATCACAGATGATTACTTTTGCAAGGAGTCCTGGATCTCGGAGCATGGCAAGGTACCGGCTGTCTTGGGTCCATAACCCTGCGTGCTCCATTTCTCGGAGCAACACGGGGGCAGGTCAGATTGCTGGCCGGTCGAGACCGGACAGCTTCGGCGCGGCGGGAAACGCCTCGGCAAAAGGGCCCCGTCAAAAAAGCGCCGGCCCCATTCATTTTCCATTTTCTTACGTCAACAATCGAGATGCCCGAGGAGCTACGATACATTCAATTACCTTCTACGTTGCCAATGTAAATGGACCTTTCGCGCCGACCGAACCGCTCCAACACAGCTAAGCTTAGCTACTTAAACATCTAACCTCTGAGTCGATTTACCAGCAACACATTAAAATCAAAAATACGCGAAAAGGCGGCGTGTCATTACGGAACCAATTACTCACGCCTTGTACATTTTCCCACGCAACCGCCCGATCGATCCGATAACCTAGGTAGCCATGGCATCCCTCCCACGCAGCCTCCTCCGGCCGGCGCGCCGCGCCCGCGCCCTCGCCCGCTGCCCGTCCGCCTCGCCGGCGCGTGCCCCGAGGGTCGTCTCCCTGGCCGCGGCGGCCCGCGGCATGGCGTCGGTCGGCAACGCGCCGCCCATGGAGCCGCACAAGGAGCGCCCGCGCGGCGAGATGGCCGTGGGCGAGCTCGAGGGCGCCGCCTTCACCATCGAGCCGCTGCGCCGCGTGGGCGAGGACGACAAGACGATGCGCGCGCGACTCGTCTGTACGTTTCATCTCGTTTCTCTTCATTTTTTTCTTCTCTTTTTTTCTTTTCTACTGTCAGAATGGACCATATTCCGGTGTGATACGGGCAGTCAAGTCTTTTTTTTGCTAGAGAGAGAGAGAACCGGGATTTTTGGCTAACAACTGGGCTCGAAACGGGAAACAGACCAGTCCCGCAAGCGCGGCATCCTCGAGACCGACCTGCTCCTGTCGACCTTCGCCGACCAGTACCTGCCGGCCATGACGCGCGCCGAGATGGGGGAGTACGACCTCTTCCTCGACGAGAACGACTGGGACATCTACTACTGGGCGACGCAGGACGAGACCCAGCCCTCCTCCTCATCCTCCGCCTCCGCCTCCTCCGCCGCCGCCTCCACCTCGGCCACGGCGGACTCGAGCGACGCTGCCTACGACGGCGGCTCCGTGGACGCGGCCACGGCCGGCAGCGGCAGTGGTAGCGGTGGCAGTGCGGCTGGTGAGTCGGCGTCGACGGGCGGGCTCCCGCTGTCGGGCGAGCACGTCGACGCCAAGGCGCAAGCATCATCATCTTCGTCGGCGCAGCAGACGCCACCCACGCCGTACGCCGGCGAGTGGGCGCAGACCGTGGGCACCTTCAAGCCCGCGTACCGTCCCGTCCCCGCGCGGTGGCGGGACAGCGCCATCCTCGGCCTCGTGCGGGAGCACGTGCGCGCGCGCGCCGGCGAGAAGGGCGGTATGGCCTTCATGCCCGCACTGCGGTCTTGATTTGGGGGTGTTGGGGGGGGGGGCATTTGTCCCCGTAGTGAATTTGAGGGTTCTGGCATGAAGTCAAGGGGGGAAGGAGGGGCAGAAGGTGTGAGGTAAGAAGGAGTGTACGACTGATCTGGCGTGTATTCGGCCATGAGCCGTACATGTATGTGTATGTATGTATTATGAAACCAAAATGTATCACTTAAGATCGGCGGGGGAGGTGTAGATTCGAGGGCTCTGTGTGCGGTGAATGAATACGTGAGGCACCAACGCCGTCCACCTTATCAATATTGTCAAAGAGAGAGCGCGACTCGTCAGTTTCTAATGCTCTAGTAACTCGTATCTCAAACCCCGTAGCCGTCCTCCCTGTATTGATACGTGTAACCGATTCCTCACCGTAGACCTATGTATAGGTAGTTCGCACGGGGCAAGCATGCATTGTCACAAACTCTATCCTACCAGCGAAAAGAAAAATACGCATCGAGCCAGATATATCTACAACAACACACAAAACCGACACAGCGTTTCTGGAATCCAAACCACGAATCCAATCATATACATACATACACGCCTCCTCCTATATCCTTCTACACACCCGCTTCAAAAAAAGAAAAGAAAAAAAGGCCATCGACAAATATTCCTGAAAAGAAAAACGAGTAACGCGCCGAAGAGATAAAAGGAGATCTCAGAGGCTTTACCGCCATGCAATTCATCTTATCAAAGAACCCCTTCGTCCCTACCTAGTCTACGTACGCCCTTTACTCGCCAGCGGCGGGTATGAAAAAAGTGTTCAAGCGACAGGACAAAGCCCCGAAGAAATCTGCGTTCGCCTCCTCTACTCTACTCTAAAACCTCGTGTCCCAAACGTCGTGATCTCATTTCACCATGTACACTAGGCTTTAACACGTTTCTCCGCGCATTCTAAAGAGTCTTCCTCCCACCCAACCGGCGGTCCCTTTCCCTCCCCCCTCCCCCCTCTCCCCCAGTGCCCCCCTCTCACCACAAACTGATTTCAAATGAACAGGGCAAAAAAAGGTGGTATCTTCCGGAATTGTCCCCCCCAATGCTGTAACCCCTCCTACGCCATTGCACAAAAATACGAAATGCGGTAATATATACAAAGGTCTTTTGTATTTTCTTCTTTCTTCATCAAGTTGTTTTAACTGCCCTTTTTCAGCCGCCGCCGCCGCCGCCGCCGCCTCCTTCGGGCAGTATCTTGCTCAGGCCCCGGAGCACTTCCATGATGGGCATGTCCTTGGTACCCGCCCGCGCCTTCTCCCGCTCTTCGCGCTCTTTCAACCGCACGGCGGCGAGGCCGAGCACCCTGTCCGCCTGGCGGCCGGCCGTCACCATGCGCTGCTCGACCTTGTGCACGCCGTCCGCCAGGCGATCGGTCTTGAACTCGAGAGATTTCTGCAGGTCCTGTAATCGACTCTGCGTCGTCGGTATCAGCGACTGGATCGTCCGGGCGGACGGGCCAGAGAGCGAGGCCAGCATTTGCGCTTCTTCCGCGTCGAGTAGTGAGATATCTGGGTGAGTCTGGCTAGCATCAGGCTGGGCGGAATCAAAGAGTTTCGGCATTTCAGGCGGTTCCTGTTTAAGGGACTGCCACTTTTTCTTTTCAATTTTCAATCTGACAAATACTATCAGCAAGACGGTTCGCACAGCCAAGGTAGTGAGTAATACTCACCGCTTTATCCTCTCTTCCAATGCAACGATTTGTTCATCGTGTTCAATGTTTCGTGGATTCGGCTTCACAATCGCAGGAGGTCTAGGCGCCTCTAGAGCCTCTTCGCGGGCAAACCAGTCTGAGAACTCTGACCGTGATGAGAAATCCTTCAACAACTGGTCCTGAATCGCTCGGGCTACAAGGACAAATCAGCATCTCGGACCTTTGAGTGGAGCGCTAGGACTCGTAGACATATTCGTACCTCCCAGAATCGCATTAGAATTCAGTGAGCCGAGCGGCGGCTTTTCCGACAGTGATCTCTCCCCACACCATGTCAAGAGTTGTTTCATCCGACGAGGCTCGATCAGCCCCTCGGATTCAATATGCTTATAGAACTCGGATGCGGCCACTTCTCGGTGCGGTATCGCACTATGGCCACTATCAATAAGAGAGCTTGCTCTTCGCCCGCGCATGCCCACACTGCTCCTCCTATTTCCCGTCTTTTTCCGCATTTCCTTGTTCCGATTTATCACCGGTGTGTCGCTGAATGGCAATGCAATCTTTTTGGCACCCGAGACCTCCTCTATCCCCTGTACGTGGTTGGCATCTGTCGGCGTCGATATCCTCGGGGTCTCATGCGTTTCCTCGATCTGGCGACTCTTTGGCGTGCTACCTGTAGCTCTTGTTGCCACGTCATCTCCCCTCTCTATTGAAGAGCGCGTTCTGTGCCTCGTAGATCTTTGTGGTATGGGGACGTCAGCTGCGGGCACGGGAGCCTGAGTTGACCTCCGTTTCGATGTTCGCGTGGGTGCCGGCTTTGGTGCTGGTTTTAGAGTAGGTTTAGGGGGCTCCTCGCGATCATCCTTCTTCTTAGGAGGCCGTCCTCTCCTAGGCGCGGGCTTCGGCGCAGGCTTCGGCGCGGGTGAGAGCGCGAGTTCATCCTCCGCTATAGGTTCGGGCTGGGCCGTTTTTACCCGTTTGGACCCCCGCGTGAAGTGAAAATCCCCATCCTGCTCGTCGTATGCTACAGGTCAAGGTCCAGTTAGTCGCTGCAGTCCGGGGGGACGCGCAGGGCGGCGGTCACCTACAGGCAATACGCTCGCTCCTCCTGCGCTTGGGCTGATTGCTCATGCTAAGTATCTGCAGCGGCTGACGCGTCTGCACAAGGGTAGTCATGGACGCGGAATGGTAGTCGGCATCGAGGGTGTGGGTAGTGCGCTCGACGGCGTGATGGCGTGACGGTGGAATCGATACGAGCGCCGCGCGCAGGCCGACGCAGGACGAGGCACGAGAATACAAGGCTGCAGAGTATCGATATTCAATTGAGCCGGGAGTCGCGCCGCCGAGTCGGTGGTTGGGGTGCGTCAGATCACGTCGCGCTGGATCGGTTAGTCGGTGGTGGTCTGTGTCGAGGGCGTGTGCGAGGAGAGCTCGTCATTCAAACTGGGCTTGGCTTTGGTGAGGCGCGAAAAGGTGCCCCCGGTGCTCCTCCCCCGTTGTTTACATGCGTGTCGGGCGCACGGACCAGCCGGCCACCTCTCTCGCCTTTTAGCGGGGCGGCCGTGGCATGCCTTGGCTCCACCCCCAAGCAATCCACAACACGGCAGTACCTAACCTACGGCAGTACCTACGGCAGCACCTACGGTGAGTGCCGGTGATGTCGCTTATCCGTACCGAACAGCACTTACAAAACCACTCTACTCTATGCACACCTCATCATCATTTCCCAGGCAGAGAGAGAGAGAGAGAGAGAGAGAGAGAGCCCGGCACGATTCGAATCTTGGAGAGGCTTGTATTTCGAATATACGATCGGAAGCTAGCGTGTACGGCTACCTAGATACTGAGCATTCATGAATGATATCAAGCGTCCAATCAAGCGACCACACTCGCTCCTCGACACGATAGCTAACGGCATTCTTCCACGGGCCCCCGGCCACCGGAAACGCCGACATGAGCGGAATAAACGAAATGCAAAAAGCAATGAAACAAACCCCTTGCCCTCTCGCCTGAACGCCGCTTTTATGTAATACCCATCCGTCACTCACGTACAACGGGGAAATAGCCCAGCTTCACCCATCCCGTAGCCTCTCGTGTCGATGCCCCCTCGTATTAATGCCCGAAGGTGCCATGTGCAGCCAAAGCCGAAACGCCTCATCGTTCTCATGAGTTAGATGTTGGTACAAATGCAAGTGAAAGTCCTGACGACGCGCGTCGCCGTTCCACTGTGCCGCGAGAAGGCTCAACCACGTCGGTCAACGGTCGGGTCCCATCCCCTGCCTGGTGTTCCCGGCAGCCCCTATGCCTGAACCTTTCCACTACTTCACGCCCCAAGTTTTGGGGGTCCTCTTGCCGATAAAGTGACCCCGAGGTGCTATTATGTCCATCAAAAGATTGCTGGCCTGCCATGTTAGAAGGACGGCGGGGGTCAACGCTGCCAGCCTATGAGAAGCGCCGCTGCACTCCTTGTCCAGCCATGACGGGTTGGTTGGGCATGGGCGCTGCCATGCCGTACGGGTTGATCTGGGGGTTGTAAGGCTCCATAGGTTGTTGCATGTAGGCCCCGTGCAGCCCCTGTTGTTGTGTAATTGGGCAGTCCTTGTGCGCGAGGAGCAGTGTCTTCAAGTTGACCACTTCTTCCCTCAAAGCCGAGATCTGAGCCGTGAGGGCGTCATTCTCCGAGCTGAACATCTCCACTTTGTTTTGCAGATTAGCCAGCCACTGCTTCTTGCGTTGCCTGCATTTCAATGCCGCCACTCTGCGTGTACGTTGTACGTCAGCTCAAGGGTCCCTACATGACAGAGACAACAGTGGAACGGGGGCAACAAACCTGTTTCGCTCAAGGAAGTTCTTGCGCTTTTCTTCGTCTGTCATCTTGATCTTGCCTTGACCGTCGTTGCCAAGCTTGGAATCATCATCCTCCTCCTCGTCCGACGTGACTTCATCCTGGCTATGAGTGGAGGGAGCGGTTTTCACCTTTTTATGAGCTGGCGCTTTAGCCGGGGTATCCTCTGCTTTTCGCCGTCCGTTGGCAGCAGCAGACCCACGCTTTCCCTTTGCCCTTGTGTTAGGCTTAGCCGGCTCGCTCTCCTCCGACGCGTTGCTGATAGCCTCACTCACACCACGAACGCTCGGTTGCTGATGCACGCCGTTACCATTCACCTGAGGCGATGTGTTGTTTGCCTGGATCGTGGGTGCCGGCGCGGGGTGCGCATGGACCGGTTGGTTGCCACCGACCGGATACTGCGTCTGTGGCGGGCCGTTTCGTCCCTGGGCGCCTTGGGCAAGCATGAATAGACCATTAGCTGCGTCGTTGTCGTGCGGATCAAAGCTACCCGGTGCGGGCTTTGTCTCGGGCTTAACGGGGGCACCATTGGTCTCTTGTGGTTGAGACGTAGGCGCCGAAGGATTTATAGGTTTGTCACGGCCTGCCTTGGCTGCGGCTGCACTCAGGGCAGTCCTATGGAAGTCCAGCGTGCTAGGCGTCGCGCCGCCGCTATTGGCCAACTGTGCAAAGATTGCCTGCGAACTAGGACTGGGCGCCGGGAACATGGAGCCGCTACCACCAGGTGTCAACCCCGTCCTAAGAGAGCTCTCGTTTGGTGTAAATCCACTGCGCAGTGTGTGCGAGGTATCCCCGAAGTAATCGGTTGCCGGGCCGGAAAGCATTGCTGGACTAAGCGGTCCCGTTCTCAGAGATCCGCCTCCCCAGTTGAATGGTGTGGTCCCGTTCCCCGGAAGCAGCGACGACGGCGATGTCAGGGCAGCCAGGCTGGGCAACTTGGTTCCGCCGGGCGTCTCTACCGTGCCACCGCCTGGCGCAAATGATTGCTCGAAGGGATTCGGCTCGAGGCTCAAAGTGGAAGTGAAATAATCACCACCTTCACCGGGTTTCGGGGGCGGTGCCAGTGGTCTGCCAGGCTCGTTGTTGGCGTTGTTTTCAGTCTTGGTTTCGGGTATCTTCTTGTCGCCGTTGGTTTCTGGACAATGCGACGACACATGTCAGTGACGGGCGGCAACAGATCAATCGGGGAGAAAAGGAGCAAGCACGTGTAGATGAATACAGGGGCAATAAGGTTCGAGCGACAACACGACAACAGACAACATGACACACGGACGCGATCACAACAACATCAATGGGTGCATGCAGGCTGGGCGCGGCGACGGCGACGACAGACGACAGGCGGCAGACGGCAACACGAGGCGGTACGGGGCAGCACGGGACGGGACGGTGAGCTCACCTGGCGATGATGGGTTGTCTGACGGCTTGGGTTCGGCCGGTGCCATGGTGACGACAATGACGGAGTTGGATATACGGATGGAGGTGTAGGGAGGGAAATATGATGTAACAGCTGTAACAGCGCTCTGACGCACGGATTAGGGAGGCAGTCTGCAGAAGAAAAGGCAAACCACCTCGACTCCAACACCGGCTCGACAGCGACAATTGCTCAGCACGACGGAGCAGTTGCGTCGGTATTTCGAAAGCGCAAGCCTCGTGTGGCGAAAAGGCAGGTGAGGATGGCCCGGTTGGTCGACGTGGTGCTGTGTGCGTGCGTCGGTATCGGATCGGGGGCGGGCAGGGCGGTGGGCGGGAGTGTGTTGGAATGAGAGGGTGCTGGGAGAGTTGGGTGCGATGAGGTCATGAGGGAAGAAGTGACATAAGGGGTGGTTTTTTAGGAATGGGCAGGCACAGCAGACGGAAATGCCCCCCGAAACTTTTCGCCTGGCACTTGCTGGGAGGCTTTTAGCGCAGAGCCGAAGTCAAGACCTGTGGGGTGCGGCAGGGGCCTGAACGCCCGCCTCGTCCAATGACAGCCCGGGCGAGTCGTGACCGACGATCACCAAGTACCTGCACAGTGTCGCTGGGCCCGTCGCTTATTATTTGCTCCCGCCTTGCCCACCTACCGGCTGCCTTACTAGGTATGTACGGAGTAGGTACTGTCGAATGATCCTCTCCTGACAACACTGCACACTGCACTCTGCACACACTGCGAGTACCTTACTCGAAGTACCCATCCTCAAGTGTCTGTCTCTACGATGTGGATGGTACTGTTTGTTTTTTGTTGGCTGGTATCCGTACGTACAAGTTGTTGTGCTATGTGAGGACCATTGTTGGCACGTTTCCTACAGCAAATCTGCAGAATTCACGTGAAGACGCGAGAGTAAACCCAAACCCAATACGTAGAAGACGCGAGTGCGAGGCCAATGGACTACTATGTAAATGTACTGTACGCGAAGAACGACTTGATAACTCAAGAACCAAACAAAATATATCGTCGCTCCACAAGAGTTGATAATGTTAACTTGCTTGGTTATTAAAACGGCGTAAGATATAACTAGTCGAGTACGCTACAAGAATCACTGGAGGACAACGACGGCTCTAAACAAACGCAAATGTGCCTACTCTACGACCGTTCCAGTGTTTGCTGTTACAGTCGGGGAGTATGCTAACTAACTAGGTACTTAGCGGCCCCTTAACCCCGGTCTCAGAACCATTCTATCACGAAACCTGAAAACAGCCTTTGTCCTTGTACTAGTTAACAAGTACCTAGGTATTGCCAATCCAGCAATGGACCAGTCTGCGGGCCGTCAGCGTCCCCTCACGTTTTATAATACGTACAGCATCAGATAAATCATTTAACCTGCTGGTTGCGGCACATTGCACTCGTGCAGCACCACGTGCCTTTCAACGACATGGTGTCGTGTATACGTAGGTACTATACAGAGATCGCGATGAAGGGGGCCGAATTGGGAGGAGAGGTCGTGATTCGCGACGCCAAGAAAGTCACTAGCATACAAGTGGAAGGACGAAATTGCCAGCGCCCGCGCCCATTGGCTGTCAATGTCTGTAGTCCAAGTTGTGGGTGGCAGGCAAAAGACAAACGGCTATCTTCTTTCAGGGCAAATCCCCGCCTCTTCTATTTGTGGCAAAGTTATTGGCCAGGGCGTCCACGAACTAGGCGGATGGGACCGTGAGCCGCAAAAAAAAAAAAAGGCTATTAATCAGCTAGGACAGGAGGAGTCTTTCACGTGTTTGCCATCGGAGAAAACTGCTTTACGAGTAACTTAGTTAGGTAGTGAGTGCACTTGGCTTGTCGGGTGGCACGGCCAGCAGACCAGGCCGAAACAGACGCGACGACTGGGCCGTCGCGGCAGTGGAGACATCTTCTCGAGCCCTTCTAGACCAGGCGTCTGACAAATGGGAGACGGACACACCTGGCATCGCACCAAGTATAAGCAGAGCGGATGCCAGGGGGGGGCTTGCCACAGGCTTCGGTGATAATTTGCACCTGTTCAGACGATGGATCGATCCCTTTCGCTTCCCTCCTCGAACACTCGAACCAGCCCTAGCACGGCACTAAGCTGGCGCCGGGTGTGGACGCGCAGGGCTAGACCATTTTGATGCTCAAAACCGTTACCAATTTCAAAACACAATGCTAGCTAACGCCTCGTCTACACTTGCATGCCAAGTTTTCTATTTCTCGGCCACCCTCCCATGATATCACGTACCTGGACGCCAGCATTGGACCGTATCCCGGCCGCAGCACACGGGGGGAACTGCGCAACTACTTGGGACAAGGGAAGACGCCGGGATAGCAGAGTAAGGATGCGAGACGGGACAAAGGGTGGTCGACACCCCAATTCATACGGTGCGTATAGCTAGCAAGGATTACGTCGCGACAACGTTACGTCATTTCCTGATAAAGCGGGCTTATCAAGTACTCGCCCAGTACGAGCCGAGATACGGCAAACTGTACATAGTACACGGACCATGAGTACGTACATCCACCCACGGCACTGGTAAATTTTTTCCTTCACTTAGAGAGCCGGATCAGACTGTTCGGTCGTGGACTCATGGGTGGACGGACGGCTTCAAGGACTCGGAAAAGGCATTGCTCTGTCTACTAGCAGAGTATGCGTATGCGACCTTGCATCTCGGAGCATAGATAGCTCTTCTGTTGCGGGATCCCACGTCCAACCCACCCGACACGCCAGGGCACCCTTTTTATGCTGTTGTACCACCTCCTGGGCATGTTGCAACCCCTACATACATAGTAGATGATGAAGTAAGCGCCGATTGGGGGGGGTTGGGGGGGAAAAGATAACAACAAAGGGGGGGGAGAGAAAGAGAGGGAAGGAAGGAGAAGTAAGTACTCCGTACCTACAGCAAATAAGAACAGAACGGGATCGAGGCCACTTGTGAAAGCCAATCGGCCACGTATCAATTGGCAGCTCTGACCGAGATGACCGAGAAAGCGTCGAGGCCGTGGACAAATTGTAACGTGGACGTGGACGTGGCTAGGCGCACGGCATCTCGTCTACACAGCGTCGCCACGGACGTTTCTCTAGGTACCCTTCCCGATGACGCAACATCGTGCAGCAAGCGTCCTTCCCCGCTAAACCCTCTGTAACCGTGCCCCAAAGCTTATGTCGCTTAACTGGCCGATACCCACTAAATGTGCCTGCGGAGACACGAGTCTGGGGTTTGCCAGATACCTAGATCCCTCTGCCTCTCCCGGCAACGCTGAACTCTCCTTTTGTACCTACAGTAATACCGACCAACCATTGGGCTGGATGCACCGTTGGCAAGTGGCGCTCGAGATAAGCCATGAACGACAAGAGAAGGAATATCTATAGATACATCTGCGCATTCGCAGGGTGTGCTCTGGTAAAAAAGGGTACGTAGCATCGAGCGGGCTGCCGTGCCACCCAAGACACTTCAGCCGTTGTCGTCATTGCGCGACAAGTGGGGCGGTAAAACACAGTTTGCGAGGGAAGAACGAGGCGGCAGATCGAGTCCATTTTCGGAGTTAACACCAGTCGGCCAAGCGAGGCGCCTTACTAGTCCTGCGACAAAGAACACCACCGTACCTTACCTAGGTAGGTAGAGAGGTGTATCGTATCAGCCAGCACTTACGACGCAAGCTTCGAAGACGGCAATGACTACGGAGTACTTCGAATCAATATTTACCTACCTAAACTCGAGTCTACTCGAGCGGGAACTCTCACAGCCATTCTGGCATGGTGTATTTTACGGCATTCCTCCGGTATATTTTTAACTGGCTGGGCAAACAAGGCAGGAAGTACAAGATATCATATGCTCTGACAGACGGTAAACAGGTAAGAAAACGCATACTCTCACGAGCAGCAGCCGAGTACACCCCTTGACCTGATGTCGACGCCGATATCCGTACTGGTCTTTAGCTCCGGATTCGAAACGCATCCCCAGTCTAGACTCGGGTGCGCCATCTCGGAGAGAATCCATCGAGGCCTTTCTACAAGGCAACTGTAGTCACTCACACAACCATGAAAACTCGGAAAGAAGGTAAGCTAGCCCGGGGTTCGGTGATAACACACGAGCTCGAGAATGTCTCTACTCCGAGGACCCGGGTCCTATTTACTACTCCATCTTACAAGGCACTCTCGTCCTCCCTTGCAATCGTAAAGCCGTGTCGCGGCGCATGTATCCTGACACTGCCAAACTCCCCCTGCGCCTCGATGACGGACTCCTCGTCGTCAATGGCAACGAGCCTGCCGACGTCCTTGTGCGTGAAGCCGTAGTCCGTAGGCCACACCCTCACATCCACGCCCTTCGCCAGCCCCTTGGCCCCGACGACCGGGTCCTCGCGCAGGATCCCGCCCTCGGGCTCCGCAAACGGCGAGCCGGCGATCAGCCTCGCCGCCTCCGCGCCCGCCAGGCTCCTCGTCGCGGGCTGCGCCGCGGCGTCGACGGCCTCGCGGAAGCGCGCGAGCCACGCGAAGACCCGGGGCGTGGACTCGGCGCCCAGGACGTCGGGCGGCAGCGCGCCGGCGCCCGTGATCCAGTGCAGCAGCCAGGCCGTCTCGATGTCGGCGAGCGAGGGGCCGCCGTTGTTGCCGTTATTGGAGTCGAGGATCCACGGCCGCCCGTCGGCGAGGAGGCCCTCCTCGAGCTCGCGCACCCACCGCCGCGCGAAGCCGAGCACCTCGGGCCGCGCCCGGTCCAGCGCCTCGGCGGCGAAGGGCGACGCGCCGGCCGTCGCCTGGTCCAGGTCGATGCCGTTCATGGCGGCGCGGTCGCGCAGGAAGGCCGGGTCCGCGAAGACGCGCGCCGGCATGCACTGCACGAAGGCCCTGAAGAAGGCCGGGTCCGTCGCCCGCGCCCCGAGCAGCCGCTCCAGCGCCACCTGCTCGGGCGTCCCAGCCGCCGCGTGCGCGGCGCTGATCCCCGGGTGCGCGGCGCTCGGCGGGTACAGGGCCTCGAGCTTCCGGAAGATGAGCCGCGAGTCCACGTACACGTCCCGCCCGATGCTGAGGACCGGGATGCGCCGGTACGAGACGCCCAGGAGGACGAGGTCCGGGCGGGGCATTATGCGTGGTTGGATCTTTTTTTTTAGAATGGTTTGTCAGCCGCTTTGTGAGTTGTGTGAGCGTGCGGTGAGAGAGGGGGGAGCTTACGCATTCTGAATAGGGGATCTTGCGCAGCGTGAGGTACCAGACGACGCGCTTGGCGAAAGGGGATGTGAGGTAGTGGTAGAGGACGACCGGTAAGTCTGGAGACGCCGCCATGGTTGACTGATGTTTTCTCACGAGCCTTTCCTTCCTGTCCTTGCTATGTCGTAGTAACTTAAGGTGTATAAGCAATAGTACCTAGCTGTCAAGAGTCTCGTGCTTGTCGTTTAGACCAAAAGAAATCAAGCTCGCTTCTTTACTCATATATTTCTTCTTTGTTGTAAGCTTTAATGTTGTTTACTCGACCCGAGATGAAGCTTGTCAACTTCAGATGTTGTTCACTAGACCTGAGATGAAGCTTGTCATCTTCAGAGGCTCTCTACGGGTATTTATAGGCGGGCTGCCGGCAACCCCTCTTTCCAATTCCCGAGTAACTAGGGCCAATACAGTTGTTTACCGATGATGAATTCCCAAGAGCACATTCCTTTACATTTCAAGTCGATTAAAAGAATTATGACACATTCATCTATTGTAATATCATGGCCGATGATAAGATTGTGCTGTGTTACAATCTAGCTTAATTCACAGATGTTTTACTCTCAGGTGAAACCACTCTGAGAAGCAGAGGTATAAAAACCCGGTCGTATGATGTTTACACGCATGCGCGATATCGATGAGACATGCAGGGTGACATTCTGATTTGATTCCCGACCGTGTTTCCAGTAGATGCCGATGCACCCGCTCGCTCGGCCAAACAGCGTCATTCTTACCAGTCCACAAATCTCGAGGTGCATCTCTGGGGGGGTTTTCTTCTCTCGCGATGTTAGAAGACTTTGTGCATTTAACTTTTCTATTGGGGTCCCTTGGCCACGAGGAGATCGAATATGCACGTCATCTCACCCTGCCGGACTTGTATCGACAGATCTACGATTTGTGCTCTACGTCTGGAATTACTTTTCGTCGAATCACACCGCATGCTGCAGTGCGCGCACGACCCTCTGTTGACTGGCCGAGAGAGCGTTCGGGATGCAGCCGAATATACCTAATCATGAGGGCCATCCAGAGAGGCCCGCGGCGCGTCTCCCCCCTGGTTCGGTTCATGCTGCGGGCTGGGGAGGGCGGGGAGTAACAGGCTGCGCACGCCGTAGCCAATGATTCCTGATGTACTGGGCGCGCCCTCGTCCGTCCCAAGGCAGCAAACATCCCACGGGATTGACTGCAAAAGCAGGCTGTTGAACTCTCTAATAATAAAGAACATGACTAAAAATACCATAACATCCGTAAAGAACCCCAAAACTCAGAATTCCATCAAGCACAAAAAAAAAAACGTATGAGAGGCTAGAAAGACGTCCCCGTAGTAGGACTTTGTTTTTTGTTTTTGTTTTTAGAATATGACCGAGCCGCCGGCTATAATCGGCCCCGTGGCCGCCGTCTCCCAGCTGACGGGCGAGTTCGTGACGCTCACGACGAGCCTGCGGCACCACCTCAAGGCGATCCGCAGGGCGCCTGAGGAGATACAGGCCTTCCTGATCGACACGACCAACTTCACCGGCCTGCTGAACTTGTTCGCCGAGCTCGCGGAGCGCCCCGCGCCCGCGCAGGGCGGCGGCGTGGGGAGCAAGGAGCAGAGGAGGCGGGAGAGGCGGGTCTGGGGCGTGCAGAAGCAGTGCGCGTACGTGTGCGACAAGATGGCGTACCTCGTCGACCGCTTCGCCGGGCTGGCGAAGGGGAATACGACGGCTCTGGGTATGTGCGGCTACAAAATATCTATCTTCGTTATCCCCCTCCCAAGCCTGATGCAGGGCTCCTGTGACGTGTATAATGTGTGTGTGTTCTTGACCAGGGTCTTAACTGCCTCCAACTGCTGGGACGTTTTACACTCAAGAAGGTGACCGTTGACTCGAGTTCCACAGGGAGCCTACGCGAAAGAATCAAGTACCTCCTGGACAAGCCGGACATCAGGGACCTGCGCCTGAGCGTCCAGATGGCCGCGGTCACCGTGAACGCCATGTCCACGCTCTTCATGTGGGAGCAGGCAACGAGGGGCGACGCACGCACGTACGCAGTTTCTTGCTGTTTTCGTCGTCTACCTTGAACCAGACACACACAGCCCAGCACCACGTCGTCGGGGGGTCCAGCCGCTAACTGGTGTTTTTTGCGAGGGAACAACAGCGCGTCGCTGCTCGAGCAGCTGAGGAACCTGCTCCCCACGGTCAAGCGGGCGAGCGCCGAGCTGGCCGAGTACCGGCGGCGCCACGGGACCGGGTACGAGTCCGGGGCGCCCGACCCGGACAACGCGATGCTCGCCGCGGCGGAGGAGATCCAGCGACAGATCGCGCACGTCATCAGACCGCACGCGCGCGCAGAAGCCGACAGGAGGGATGGCGAGCCGCCCAGCCACGCGCGCAGAGAGAGGCGCCGCGAGAGCCTCGTGGTGGAGGGGCCTGGCCGCCCCGCGACCTGGGCGTCGCTGTCTAGGCCCGACGGGGACGTCGCTGGGGACATGCCCCCACGGAAGACGAACGGGGTGTCGTTTGACACCTCGCCCGGCACCATGGGCCGCCACTCGAGGGGTCGTGGCGTCGGGGCGCGAGGGCATGGCGCCGCTGCTCAGCCCGCTAGCGCCCGGAGATCACGATCGCCGTCTGTTCGGTTTTCCCCCTTACCCCCCGACAGCCTGAGCGATCTGGACGAGTGGCGGTCGGATAGGAGGTCGTCTGGCGAAAACGTGAGTGCTCTCCGAAACGCAACCCCCCTTCCCCCCACGGCAGGGCATACGTTATGACTAAAAGGGGCTATCATCTGAATAATGTCACTACGGGGAGCACATGGCACTACAGTCGTCTGAGCTATATATATATATATATACTTTTGTCCCCTTCCCCCCACGCAGGGATCCCGCGCAGGCGCTGATAGCGGTATATCTAGAACCGGGCCGAAGCCAGCGAGATGCGCCACGAGGCGCGCGCCTCAGGGGCGCGCTCGACACGGTCACGACTGTCGACGGGAGATTATGGCCTGGGCATGCCCGACCCGACGAGGCCGCACGCTCATCTCTGCGACGAGCATTGCGCCCACGTATACTGCCCGCTATGCGGCGCCTCGCACTGCCCTCACGACCGCTGCCCCTTTGGCGAGCAGATGGTGCCGGTCAGAGACGGTCCCCTGGATGACAGCACGCCTCGGGCGTCGAGCGCGCGACTGGGGGCCACGAAGGTGCCGGGCAGCGCGAGGAGTAGCGAGGGGACCGCACGCGCTCCCCGTGGGGGGCAGGCCCGGCACTCGCCGCACACGAGCATCGAGAGCGAGCGACGGGGCGGGCTGCCGGACAAGGAGGCCCACCCCTTCCGGAGCCGCCCGCATCTCTCGCCCCCTCGGGACACCACCAACCCAGACGCGGCGGGGCCCGGATCGAAGAAGCGGAGCGTGCGCGCCGTGGAGGACGGGTCTGCGACGAAGATCCCGGACCCGGGCGAAGAAGGCGTCTCGGCGGCGGTGACGACGCTTGGCCAGCGGCCCCGGTCCCAGCCGGAGAAGGTCCGGCGGCGGCGCTGGGCCGTGGACGGATGGCCCGGGCGAGAAGGGCCCCAGCAGTGGGAGTCCGCGCCCCGCGAGCCACACGTCCCGCGGCCCGCGACGCCGCCGCCGCCGGAACGCGCTGCCACCCCGT
Source organism: Xylaria palmicola (assembly GCA_022385595.1). Lineage (NCBI taxonomy): Eukaryota > Fungi > Ascomycota > Sordariomycetes > Xylariales > Xylariaceae > Xylaria > Xylaria palmicola. The sequence goes on from MU281346.1 coordinate 529,900, forward strand.
ACGCGCCCGCGCCGCCCTCGGCAGGGACGGGCGGGCGGCGTAGGCCGCGGAGACCCCAGTCCAAGACGACGTGGTGAGCGGAGGGGGGATATACCAGGGACATATTGTTTATCCAGGACGTGAAGGGAGTCAGGATTTACGTGTTTAATGGAGGCATATAATATTGTATAATAGACTAAGCGCGAAAATGAAATGGCCAATGTCCCGTGTAGGAACCTGTACATTCACTCAATGAACCTACCTCCTTTCATCCCACGAATAGCAAAGCTACCCAAGCATGAAGAGAGGTCACAAAAAAACAGTATCACGCATAAATCTCTCTTCCTTCCCGCCCGTTTCCAAGCGCCTGGTGAGTTCACCCCAGAACGACAAACAGCGCGAGCCCCCCCCCCTCCCTCTGGTGAGAGCGAACGCGGGACGGACGCTCCCGGCGGTTGGTGGGACCCAGGGGAAGGACCGGCGGGTTGCCCCGGATAGTAGGTGGGTAGGTAGGTAAGACGACGCGGTTGTTCGAGAAGGAATGAGAAGAGACGAAGAAGAGGGGACAAGAATGTCTGATTCCCAAACACGGGAACCGTGACAATGGCCCGTCCCCCCCTCCCCTCCCATCCCGTCATGCCAGAGACCGTCCCATCTCGTGAGATGCTGACGGGCGACACCAGCAAGCAAACAACTCACACCCCCCTTTTTTTCAAATCTAAACATAGCACAACACAACGCCGCGGATTACGTGCAACCCTTCCCGTCGTCTTGGTTGCGGATCAACATCGAAACTTGGCAGGGAGTTGCGGCATGTTCTTGGTACAAATCATCATCGTCAAATCTTTCTCATCCCCCCTTTTGTTGTTTTTTTACGCCGCACGTTGTATGTGTTGGTCAGGCATCATCATCAGCTGGCTGGGGCTGTGTCAGCTCGATCGTAGTATTTCACACGCGCAGGACCAGCCCATTCGCTGTCATCAACCAAACCCGTAAAAACGCAACCTGATTGAGTCGGGCCGCGACCAATCACTCGAGCCCACCTCACCGAACTTTAGCGTCGAAAGCATTCGAAGGATCAGCGCCTTTTTTGGGCACTGACGAGCGAGGAGAGGGAACTCTCGCGCTGGTCAAGAGGCTGGGGGGAAACAGTCAAATCAGTCACGCATTGTGGGAAGAGAAGTGTCAGATGAGCTCTGCCGGATTACGGGCGTATCGGTCGGAAGAGGAAAGACGAGATTGAAGCGGGGAAAAAATTAAAAAAAAAAAAAAAAAAAACTTTATTGGAGGAAGTTTGGTAGGTGGTGATGCTGAGGTCCATCGTAGCATGTGGCTGCGGGTGTCTGCCGTTCAGCTCGACCTTACCTTACCTCTCTCTACCGCTACTTCTAGGCTGCAGCTTGCAGGCTTGGTCTTCCCCTTTCCCAACGGGCCACACACACCGCAACTTTCGCGCCCACCGGATGCACCTATGCGAGAGGAACGCGGCGGCGGGTTATGGGGAGCCGCTCGCCCAGGGCCCTTCGAGGCTTCTGGTGGTCCCTATGGCGGGTTTCTCATGGCCCAACGCAATGCGGGTTTCCGAGCAAGGAAAGCAGGAACAGAGATGGCGTGGGGCTGGTTCCCGATGATACGGCTCAGACAAATAGTTGGGTACGGGGGGGCGGCAAATTGGGGATGGGGGTTTATCTAACAGGTTTCTCCTGACTCTAGGGAGTCTGGGGGGAGGCTTGGGGCTTGGGGGGGGCTTCGGGGTTTGGATTGGATGCAACCCCACAGCCCCTGACGATGGTATCAGAGGGAGAGATGATGAGTTGTCCGACATGGCCGTCATCAAGTCCTGCGAATAAGAAGGCGCCAGACGGGACGTGTTGGTTTAAATAGTGATGTCAGCTTCGAGATGGGGTGCGGGTCTCGCCTGGGAATCCCATGACGGTCCCGGTATGTTCGAACAGGAACGAAGGAACCGAGACTTTCAAAAAAAAAAAAAAAAAAAGTGACTTTCGAGGGAAAAGGTTCTAACTAGGTACCTAGCCCTAGATTAGTGTAGGAGGACATCAAAGCTGTCTGTTTTGGGAAATACCCCAGGAGCGGATGTGATGCAGATCGTCCCGCCGAGCATGACGCCACGTGTGCGAGTCACAACGGGATGTCTCTGCTTCTACCGGCCGTCTTTTTTTGTTTTGTCTTGTGTCCCCCCCTAGTTCTGTGACCGCTCTGTTTGATTAGTGTGCTGCGATATCCAGCGAAGAGTCATTACGCAAGTGGTCTTGGACTTGCGTTAGTTCAGCATTAGCCAACACGGGGAGCAGAGGATCGCGATCGCGATGCGATAGTTACCATGTATCCGAGGTCATCTTATTTCTGTTAAGATAGGTACCCTTGGGCTCCCCCTTTAGGCTCGGAGTTCGGTAGAAGGGAGCTTTGAGGCAAGTCGTGTAGGAACATTATACACCTGTTTTTTTTTTAGTAAGCCAAGAATGCTCGCCGAGGAATGAGTGGCATAATAATCCGGCCGAAGGAAGGGAGGAGAGAAGTACACCACATTAGGTTGCTGGGTTAGGAAGGACGGGCCCGCGTTTCTACTGGTTTCGAACGGATCCTTGAACCCGGATCTTCCCTTCTTCTTAATTAGGCACCCTGAACCGTGAGGAATCATGCAGAGAAGATTCCACGATCCCCGAGCCACCAGACAGGGGCCGTCTTCCGCCCGAGGCTAATTGACCCCCAGCCATCATACTAATCGCTCTACTGAGAAGTGCAATGTGTTCCAGTAGTACCCGCGGCGGCGGTTTAGCAGCATCGCTTAAACCTACTCTTAGGCTGTTTTGAACCATCTTTTATTAAGTGGTTAGGACAGTTCCACGCATTCCTGTCGGGTTTGACGGCTCGTCGTAGGCGGAATAACTAACATATGCCTTAGTGTTGCTCAGGCCATCCCTGGCGACATTTGATATACCTAGGTAGGTACCCGTACATCAAAGCACAATGTTACTGTTACTGGTAAGAGGCTAAAACAAGAGAAGGTGGAATGAAAATAGGGGTAAAATGACCAACAGGGTAAACGCGCAGCTATAGTACCTACTTGCATTTACAGCACGGATACTGGATAGTAATAATAATGTCATGCAGGCGGAGACGAAACATGCTACCAACCAAGCAGCACGGCCACTCGCCTCATGCGGGGCGGGCAGCCCGGACAGCCTGTGTCAGGGAAGCGTTGCAAAGAGCTGAAGCCTCTCCACGTTTTTCCAGTTTGGGATTTTGGCTCTCTCCGACACGCTAAATGCACGTACTAAGTGGTACGTACATAAAGTAGACAAAATAGCCCTGACGACTCTGGGGGTGTCAGCTACTTGTAAGCCACCCTGGGAATCCTCTCCGCATCACCCTTACCTACCTACTGGGCCAGAGTATTTACTTGGGAGGTACGTGGCGGGAAGAGGCGCACCCAGGGGCTACTGATTTGCATTTGTTCCCAGGCAGCTCCGGCAGATCTGATGTTGGCTTATTGGCGTGACGTCTGGTCCCTACCTACTATGTACGTGTGCGGATGTCGTAAATACCTAGGCCAAAGGGGAAAGCGGCCAGAACATGGGCAGGGTAGGTAGGTAGTTAGGGTACCTGGATGTTCTGCTCGTCGGAAGCACGCTGGCCTGTTCCGGTAGCCCTGGGACTCGACGGGCACCAAGGAAGCCCGCAACAACAAGGCGGGACGAGACGAGACAAGACCGCCGTCATCGACCAGCGGACCTGCAATCTACTATGTGCGCTGCGCATTGTTGGCCGCGTAGCCTGTTCCGAGACAAGAAGGTGCCTTTCTCGCCAGCGTGCAATCTGGCTACCTGGCGGTGGCACCACCACTGCTGGCGGTGTCGATGAGGGCCGACGAGGGCCGCATTCCTTGTACGTCGATTGCCAGCCAGCCGTCCTCTTGCGCGGGCTCCCCACGCAATCTCACGACGGCCACGCTACTCGGCCGGTGACACGCTACCAGAAGCACCGGCGTGTCTGGGCAGTCTGGGGAAAACGTGATTCGCACCGCCTGCAGGGCCGCCTTGCCATGTTTGATTGATGGATTGATTGATCGAGTTAGCCATTAATTGTCGCGAGCGGCGCGGCGGTCCAGTGCCAGTCGCATGTTTCCGCTCGTTATATTGCGTGGTCCCCTTCGTACCCTTCATACCCTTCATACCCGCTCATAGGTACTAAGCTGCGATTACACGTGTAAGGTGTAAGCCAACCATCGCATGCCGTCAGAAAGACAACCCCCCAACCATGAGACATCAGGAGGCCTTGCTTGATATGTCAGCTCGGTAGGTTATATTGTGTTGTCGCACTATTGCGTAGCAGCCTGCGCTCCCTGGGTGGCCACGGCTCTCCGCCACACACAGGTTTTGGGGGGAAACCTTCCGTTTTGTTTTATAATAGAAAAAATTGTGAGGGGAAGAAATTGTGGAATGAGCACTGGTGTAACGGCATGTCCCTCCGAGTCTGATGTAGTACAGCGAACCACACTCACTATCTCTGACCTGGAGTACCTACCGGTTAGTGTGCACCAGATAACCCGTATAGTACTTGTACATGACCTAGGTATTTGTGTAGCCGGGCAACATTAAATGGTCACATACCTACCTACTGCATTTAGAATGGCATCACTAGTAGATAGGTATTTACCTACCTAACCTGTCGGATCTCGAGATACCTGATAGGTAGCTAATTTAGGTGCCAGTAGGGGCTGGCTGTGATGAGTTTGGGGGTCAAGCGGGCGCTCACCTCATCGAGCGACGGCTGATAAGGGGAAGGTATCTGGAAATCCGTCCGAGCCTTGCGCATGCGCGCAAATCCGCAGGCTACACGCCGGCGACCTTGCTGCCGGCTGACATTAGCACATCCCATTTATAATTACAATGCCCTGTATATTCATTCCGCAACCGTAGGCGGTGGATGCAGGCTGACAGCACGGCGCATCGCCGAGCCGTATCTACGTACATACGTACGAGGGCCTCGGGACACGGTCTCGCAATGCAACGAGCATCGTGATACTTACTACTAACTGACTGCGGTGGCCCAAGGTGGGAGGTACGCAAGTAGGTAACCTTCGCAGGATTGCGCGGACACGGCCGACGCGGCCTCGAGCCCACGGCCAGTCCCCGACTCCTGGGGGGGCCACACGCTATCAGGTGTGTTTGTGCGCTGTGTACTCCGTATACCCAGGCAGGCCGGGTGTAGGCTGACTTGCAAACGCAGCAAGCCTCTCCGTCTCGGGCCGTTCGATACCTGTGCTGGGCTCCCTACGTTACATGTAGACCATGTAGACCATGTATACTACGTAGGCAGCCTGCTGGGCAGGATTCCCCGATCCCCCATTCCTTCTCGAAAGCGCTTGTGACCGGGCCCGTCACGCTCGGGATGGCTCAGCTCGGGACGCTGTGTCGCTGTGTCGTACACGTAGCGGTGGCACTGAATTTCCAAATGTAGGTACATTTGTCGGCGTGTAACCGAGCGATGAGCGACGCTGCTGCCCCCTTCGCGGGAAGCATCCGAGGTACACGCACGCCTTGCGCCAATAAGAGGCGGCACACATACCAGCCTTGACTCATCCCCGGATTGTATTGGCCGTGTTCCGGATCATTATTCGCTATATTACCTAGTACGTCGTTCATTAAGCCATCTTTGTTTTTGTTTTTTAATTTTACTCTCCCCCCCCATCTGCCGGCCCTGTGTGTCCATGCAAAGTACTTGGCTACATTATATGTACAGCCAAAAGAAACAGCCCCCCAGGTTTTCTCCATACGTGCGAGCGCGATGTTACATTATGCCCGTTCTGGGGACAGCCGGGGCAAAATGGGGCCCAAACGTGCCGAGTCGGTCCAAGCCCTGCCATGGGCTGTCATCCCCAATCCAGCTCCATCCAGCTCCATCTAGTCTAGATAGCTCCAGTCTACAAGTAAGTACCTAATTTTGCGTGTACCGAGTACGTACTTGCAGCGTGCGTAGGAGCGTAGGAGTCGAGTACGCAGGTGTCTCTCGGGTACCTGTTTGGGTACAATTCCAGTGGACAGGAACTAATCCAGTTTCCGCGCGGCATGTCATTCGTGTACCTATTCTACCAAGGACACCGCGGGTACATGATACCCCAAGCACAGGCGGGTTACTTTACGTCTATTTCCTGCATAGTACGCTGTAGTAAGGAGGTAGAGAGTAGGTAGATACAAGTGGCCGAGAGCATGACGGTTGGTACGTACATATCTCTCTGCCGGCTTCGTGTTGCTGTTTGCGCGGCCAGCAAGGACACGGGAACCTTGTTTGTGCGACGGGCAATTTTTCTTCTTTCCATTAGTTGTCTTTTAGTCGTCTTAGTCGTCTTAGTCGTCTTTCCTATCATTTAGGTCTCATAAATAAATGTGCCCAACATTCCCCGCCGCCTGCCCGGCTACTGGTCTTCCCTTTCACCTCGCAACCAGCTGGCCACCTCGTTCGTTATCCCACACACGCCCTCTGCCCCGGCTGGCTTTTGCGTCGATCCAATACAATACTAGTAATACCAGCTCTGCCTCCTCGCCAAGTGCATCGACTCTGTCCTGAGCCAATAGCTGCCTAAGCGAGCCCTCGCCAGAAAAGACCTGACAATCTTCACCCAGTTTTCGGAACCCGACATCCTCGGACAGACCTCTGCAAGAGAAGTCCAGTCCAGTCCATCCAAAACAACCGCCCACAGAACAAACCCCCGAGGCGCTTGGGGGGTACGTGCAACGGCGGCAACAGCAGACCACCTGCCTGAGAGGGTGCAGCAGTTGTCGTAGTAAAGCTTAAAGGTACATGGTAGCAGTTACCTAGGTACCTGCAGTAACACGTAACATACCTAAAGTACTCGCCCCAGATAGACCCAGATCTAGGGTCCCAAATCGCGGGGGGCCATTGTTTGTCTCGGACCATTCCCTCTCCCTGCGCACCCGCACATTCACCAGGTACACCGCGGCACATACCAGAACCCGCTCGCAAACAAGTACCGGTACGGGACGTGGCCAGCGCCCTAGCCTGCTACCCCAGGTACCTCACCTGCCTTGTCTCGATTCCTGCTACCCAAACATCAGACGCACATCCACCGCTCTTTCCAGCAAGCAGGGCGGCCACCGACGCAGACGGGTGGTAGACTGTGGCAGACTGTGGTAGACTCAGCACCGCAACCAAACCTCGCACAAACTCTGTCTGATACTTAATTCAACCCTCAACCACCTCCTGCCGCTTCCCCCCCATCTCCCGCTCTCTTCTCTCTTCCACATCTCTCTCTGCGGTACACACATATACTCCTCACGAGCCTCTTCACCCACCCCCATCGACACGCCAAGTATACGCCATACCAGCACCAGACCAGACACCAAACCAGATACCATACACTGCGTCACAGCCTACGCACGCACGGCCTGCATCTGGGGAATCATTTCATTCTTGGTCCCCGGCTACAAGCGCTCACCTCTCCATAATTTAATACATCATCTCTCCGGCTTGTGTAAGTCAGCACCACTATGCTGCCATCTCATGCACGTCGCGGCGATGCTGACCTCCTCGGTAGGCGACAAGATACATCGCCAGTCAAGATGCCTAGCCAAATCGTCGCGCCCGTTCCTGTCACGCCGCCCAGAAAGGGCACCCATCTTGCGGGCTCATCAGACCTGTTCGCCAGCCTGAGTGCCACGCTCGAGGCCAAAGACAACAAGCTTACACCTCCGGTCCGCTCAATCCAAGAGCATGGCTGGGACGTCCCGGCACCCCCGCCACCAAGTCCCGTCAGCTTCCATCCTGATCACTGGCAGCAGCCTTTGCGCCGTTGATCGTCGCCGGGACGCGCTACCGTGGCGGCAATGCCCGGTAGGGCAGCGAGGATACCTCAGCTGGCGTGCCTCGGTCCGAGGGATCACAACTCTTCTTCTCTATGTAACTTGTATTGCTAGCGAGCGCTTTTGTCTCCTTTGTTCTGTCATTTAGGGCGTTACTGGCATTGTACGAGGGAAATGGGTGCATCAGGTCTACACAAAATCTGAGGGAAGGCATGCATGGGCTGCCGTCCGAGCTAGAGGCTCGGACCCTGAGTTATTCATCCCGCGACGAGGAAAAGGAACCCGTCATCTGTACTAGAGTGGTCTCGCGAAGGATTCGCGTTACACTCGTCTTAATCAACGTAGGAGCGAGGCGGGCTGGCATGTGTGCATGTACCTAATAGGCATGACGCCGGGCATAAGGGTACCCGCCCAGGGTTGGGCGAAGTGAATTGACTTGATTCATTTGCCGAGGCTCTGACATGACCGTGAGAGACTGACATGGGCTTCTTTGGATGCCACTCACCCAACGTATGTGGCTTAATGGGTCCGTCTGCGCCGGAAGTTTTCGGTCATCCCGTCCAATCAATACCTGATGATATTACATCATCCAACCCGATATGTACCTAACACGAGCGATTCGGAGATGACGTAGAGAAAATCGCATAGAATTGAGATGGAGCCCTCAATGGGACGAGCTCACCATTTGCAGAGGATGAAACGAAGTGAATGAGATGGGATCTTATTTCCCTGTGAACAAAGGCCTCGTGAGAATGCACAGCAAGCCGAGGCAGTCTGATCACGTGAGAACTTGGCAGCGTGAAATTGGATAGACAATGGCCCAAATTTTCGCAAATGGAATGAAGAATCTTCGTAATAAATCATCGGAATAATTCAGTTCGCCAGGGTAGGTAGTCCGATCCAAGGTTAATTACACTAATACCGAGAATTTCATGCGTTAGTTACTAAGCATCCCGGATAGCTAGGAAATAAACGGATTTGTTTCACTATTCAGAAACTTTTTTTTTTGTATTTTTTTTTTTTTTTTTTTTTTTTTTCGTTGTTCAGGAAACGAACGAAAAATGTGGAAATCGAAAAGCGCGTCTTGGCATCATGCACCCCCACACTGCCCACATGCATGTACTTTAGCGCCGAAACGGATGCTTTACGCGCCCGGTGGCCTTCCCATGTCGCGTCCGCCAGGGTGGGGTCTTCGCGTGTCGCGCGACGCGCTCCCGGCGGGACCCTCATTAGCCCTGTTTGGGTCCAATTCAATATCACAGTGGAAGTCCTCCTTCTCGTCCCGCGTACTTTCTACAACAAACAACCATTAGCACTTTCTCTTCGACAGCCCACATAGCCATCATCACCGTCACTCATCGTCATCGTCACGTATGCTGTGGTTTGTACGTTCTAAGCTTGCTTCGAGTTTTGCAGTTGCGCAATAATCAACCAGTTCCTACCTTCTCCGGGTGTCTCGTCTGCATACCTATCTGTTCGAACGGGACCTCCCTTGCTGTGCAGTCACGATGCCCGTCACGAAACAGCAGCGGAAGGCAGCGGCCGCCTCCAAGGCTAAGGCATCCCAGACGCAGGCAGCATCCAGCATCGGCAGCTTCGCCCGCGTCTCCAAGACCGTCGGCGGCGCCAACGTCAAGAAGGAGCCCCATCCCTCGACTCCCAAGAAGAACGCTAAGCTCGAGGCCATCACGCCCGCCTCGCGGAAACGCAAGGTCGTCGCATCCATCGAAAGCGAGTCGTCTGCCGACGAGCGGCCGAAGAAGCTCGCCGTTTCTCCGGCCAAGAAGCCCGCGTCCGCGGCCCCAGCTCAACCCGCAAGACGCGGCCGCCCTCCCAAGAGAGCGCGTCCCGAGCCCACGCCGCCGAAGCGTGCGCGCAGCCCCAGCGTCTCCGAATCGGACGTGTCGAACATAGACACCAGGGTCCTCTTCAAGAAACTTCGCCTCGAATCATCGCCGTCTCGGTCCTCTTCCCCCGCCACCGCCGACACATCGATCGCAGGCTCGGACATTGAACCAGACTCGATCCCGGTCAGGACCAGGGAGCTCCCGCAAGAAGTCCTCAGCCTCATAGACCTGCACGCCGCGTTCCTCAAGACCCTGACGCTGCACTACGCGCACCATGGCTCCAACGTGCCGGCCGACCTGCGGGTGCTCTGCCCCAACATCGCCCGCGCCTGGGGCAAGAAGATGGTTACGGACGCCGACATCCGGGTCTGTCTGGGCATCCTGAGCAGCCCCTCGTCGATGCCATCATGCTCGCACCTGGACGGCAGCCCCTTCCGCCTGTCCAACTACGGGCGGGGCAAGATCTGCGTCGAGATCGAGCAGTCCCGCGGCTTCGGGCCGCTGAGCGAGAACAAGCTGAACGCGCTCTTCCGCGGCAACATCGGTGCCCTGTGGGCCGAGTTCCTCGCCGGTAAGGAGAAGAGCGGCGATGCCCCGGCGTTCCTCGCCGCCCTCCCCAGGGCCCCCGTCGCGCTCTGCGAGTCGGTCGCCAAGGCCTCACCCGTCCTGCTCAAGGGGCAGCAGCGCCTCGAGGACCTCAAGCGCGGCATCGCGCTCAAGAAGCAGGAGAAGGCGAACCCCAAGGTGTCGTCGTCGTCGGCATCCACTCTAAACACCCCATCATCTACTACAACCGCGACTCTGAATCCGGACGGCACCAAGATGAGCCTCCTCGACCGCATCCGGCTCAAGTCCCTGCAGAAAGCCGCGCTGCCGGCGGGCCTGTCGCCAGCGCAGCTGGCGCGGCGGGCCGCGCTGCAGCGCACCGAGGAGGTGGCGGCGCTCGTGGCCATGCTCGGGCGCGCCTCCTCGTCGGCGGGCGACGACCGCGTCAGCTTCGCCATGCCGACGCTCGTCGACCGGCTCAAGGACTCGCTGCGCATGGGCATCTCGCGGCCCGAGGGCGCCGCGTGCGTCCGCCTGCTGGCCGCTGAGGTCGCGCCCGAGTGGCTCCGCGTCATCACGCTCGCCGGGCGCGAGCACGTCGTCGTCGAGACCGCGCGCGAGCTCGGCAAGGCCGAGGTCGCCAGGCGCGTGCGGGGGATCCTGGAGAGGGAATGAAAGAGGAGCCAGGCAGTTCGTGATGGGAGTTTTTAAGAACGCAAGAAAGGAAGGAATTGCGAGTCTTCCGTGACTGTTTGAGGTTCTTTCTGTTGCATTTTGGCTGGGAAGGGCATTCGGGTGTGTTGGAATCATTGAGGCATTCGGTTTTGCATGGCGTTGGGTCTGCATCTTTTTAGCCGGGACGGGCCTGGTGTTGCATCAAGGATTTTGTCTGGGCCTGTTTTAACTCGTTGGGTTTGTGTTTGCAGATACCACATGCGCTCTGTATGCTTAATTGTTGTGGGATGGTTCAGGGGGGACCGCGGCCGGCATATATATGCATGATGCTGAGAATTCAAAATAAATTAATGTTTTGAACACTTTTGTAACCCTCTATTGTGCATGTCGTGAGCCGGCTTGGTCAGTATTAAGAATAAGGGACGATACCAAAAGGCTTTGCCGTCAAAGCTACGCCAGTTCGCTATGCAAAAAGGCACGGAGATCAATGTAAGTATCAACAACGCAGAACCTATTCCGTGAAATGGTGTGATGAATTTTTTATCTATACTTCTAAGTTGAATCCATCGTAGACTACGCCAGCCCAGTATTCGTAAAAGCTGCATAACCCAGGAGGCTGCTTAGGCGACCAAAAGAAACCACCTACGCCACGCATTCAATGCTTTTCGCCTAGCCTTGAATGACGTCAAATGCATTCGCAAGCATTCGCAATGAGGGGGGGCTTCTCAAAATCCAGAACTTCTTTCCCTTCATGGTGACTGGTGTCCTCTTCCCACGCTTCATCATACTTGATCAATTGACTTCTCAAACCGCATCCATCCAGATGCGGCCGAGACCGTCGCCAGCCACCCATTCATGCTCCTTATACGCATTGCATTTTCTCGATTTAAGAACGCAGGGGCGGGGAGAGTGTGATATATATATATGTGGGTATGATAGAATCACTTTCCCTTGGGCTTGAACTTGGGCTCGCCGATGCCCTGGCCGCGCAGCTTGACGTTGAGGATGCGCTCCATGGCGCTGATGACCTTCTGGTCGGGGGCGGCGCTGCCGCGCTCGAACTCGGCGACGACGCTGGGCGTCGTGTTGCACCGCGTGGCGAGGTCCTTCTGCGTCATCTTGGGCTCCATCTTCTGCCGCGCCTGGCTGATGGCCTCGCCGACCACCTTGCCCACCGTGTTGGGCTTGATGATGTCGTCGCTGCGGTCAACTTTCGTCAGGTGCTGGCCTTCGGGGCCCTTGCCGACCTGAGAGAGAGGGGGCATTAGCGTTGAGTTCTTCGTTAGTAGGGGGTGAGTGAGTAGATAGAGAAGGGTGTGTTGATGCGGGAAGGGCTAGTTGGTTCTCTTTGCGAGAGAAGGTGGCAACACTGTCGCGAAAGAGAGGGTTCGGAGATAAGAGGTCAGTAGCCAAGGGAAGGGGGAGAAGAGTTGTACAATGCAGAAAAGGCGCGTAGAAACATGTGCGTCTAGGTATATGTTCATCTGTTTCAAGTACATGCCATCTTGGCCGTGGGTGACTGAAGGGCTACGTTCTTGAAGTGCGCTCGCGGGAGGAATGGGCAGTCAGTCAGCTTACCTGGTTGCCTGTCGAGTACTTCTTCTCTGTTGCTATGGAACCGCCGCTACGCTTCGCGGCATTCAGAGCCGAGTTTCCTCGCACGACCGTCTCCCTGCTCGAGGCGCCGCCGCCTCGCGTCTTGCTTCCAATCTTGGTGACGGAATCCCACTCCTCAGACATCTTGAAGGTGATTTAAGCGGGGTTTTGCTGTTTGGCGGGGTTGGGACTCTGCAGGTTCGTCTTCACGTCTTAGGCGCAAGAACGAGGCTCGGTGATGGGATATTTGTGCTGGTGCGGGATCGATGCGTTTGTCCGGTGTTTTGGAACAGGAAGATGGTATTCCGATCAATGTTGTTGCGAGGGAGCCAGATATGTTGCTCTATTTGGGCGGTGGAAGGTCAAGGAATCGGGATGGCGTAGATGTGGGCTGGAAGCGGATCCCTTGCCGCTGACTCAATCGGCGGCCCCGGTGTGGCGGGGTATATATAGTTGTGGCTCAGCCGCGAGAAAAATGGAAATCATTGGGGCGAAAGCGCAGTCACGAAGCTTATCCATATGCCAACCAGCTCTCCGGGGAAGATGGGCCTGACCCAGGTTTTCCAAAGCTGAATCATGCAGGTTGTCTCGAGAAATACAGCCTTTTGTTACAGCAGTGTCTAAGGCAAGGCTCGGATAGATACGGTTGTCTGCAGCCCGGTGGGAGTGGATATCCGGGTACTTACATTATATACCTAGATACGAGCGGCACTACCAACTCCAAAATGAGGCTTTGCAGTGGCTTGACTACCCTTCTGGTCGGTACTTCTTTTACGTGGCCTACGATCTTATCTCCGGTCATCATCTGCTCGCAAGATGGGTTTGCTCCCGATTCTGCCATCAACGCGATTAATTGGGCTTCTGTACTACGTTAGCTCTGGTAACCTTGTAATCCTCGCCCTTCTATCAATCTGGAAGACAGTATACCGACACCTAGCATCCATCCTGGCGATAAATCACTCGACACTCGTAATCTTCACCTTACTCGTCACAGCCTATTTCTGTGCACTTCCGTTGAGTCGATCATATGGCAGGAGATCCATGTCGCCGGCCTGCATCGGCCCCGGTCGGCCACTCCTGTTTCCTTGCCGAATCACCCGCAACATATTCTTCTCGAATAAGCAGCAGAGCTTCGAGTCCTCGGCCCTTCTTGTTGGTGTCCCTGTGGGTTGGAGTGGTGTTGCTGGCGGTCTGGTATCAGTAGATTGCCAAGTACCTGGTCCCCAGCCACGGTATACAGTTGATGCAGCAGATCACCTCCTACCCGGGAGTGGCCACCTGGGATTGAGAGGGAAGCTCGACATGTTTCTCACCTCCCAAGTAAGCCGATACCGTCCAGCTCCCAGAGGAATCAAGTCTTGATAAATGAGAAACCAGAATATTGAACTGTCTCACTACCCATACGCATACCTCTGGACTGACAGGTTATGGCTACAATTCTGTATCATTCTGGTACCTTTACTCCGCTGACAAGAAGCTTTCAGCCATGATCACAGAACTTAGAAGCAGCGTCGCCAAAAGGCAGCTACACTTTTTAATTCGTGATAGATACATCGAGGACGTGAAGAGCAGTTGCAGCGTTACAGGCTTGGCGTCCGGGTCTGCGGTGGCAATTCGCCCAATAGACCCCCGTATGTCTTCCTTCACTTCTCGAGATGGAGTATGTTCTCTCCATGCGTGCAATCCGCTTTCCCCAGGTACGAGGGAAGCGGGGATGATTGACAGCGCCATAAGCCTCAAATTCCAGAACTGCCATGCAAAGCTTTTCGCTCAGGTCGTCTTTGCTGCTAAAGCTGTTGACCCAACACAGCTATCGTTGATGCGAAAGCTCTTGTTCATGCTTTATTGGTGGTGGATTAGATTTGCTAGCTTTCCTCGAGTTGTCAAGGAGGCTGCAATCCTATTATTTGATCCCCTGCTTGACGTGTGTCGGCAACGAGCGCTCTTGAAAGAGGTCATCAATTGGCCCGCGGGCGAGGCAGAACGCAAGCTTAAGCTTGTTTTCAGAAATTATCTAAGGCATCTTGTCAAGGAATCGTCGTCTCCGTTAAGCGTGCGGTATGTTCCGTACGACGTTTCAAGTGCGGCCGATGAACAGATGCTGTCAACAGCAACTACGAGAAAGTCGGGCGCCGTTGAGCATCTAGAGTTCAAGGTGTTGTCTTCCGAATTTTATACGAGATTTGTTTTTTATGCACATGATTTCGAGGCGATATTTTGCGAATTCAACGAGAATCGCACTGTTTGGTTGTCGGAGCCTACCTTGCTTCCAAAATTAGTGCTTAAGAGGCCGCTGCCCCCCTTGACAACGATAAGCTATTTGGATTATGGATACTTCACCGCGATCAAGAAACTGCGAAGACTGCCGAGGAAGACTGAGAGGACTCTGGCTTCAACCCCAAAGACCAAGACACAGTCTTTTGGGGACATTCGAGATTTCCGGCTCTCCCCCATGGACGGGTACGTGCTAGCCCACGAGGATGATAAGACGCGCCGTATATACAGAAGCATCGTGCTGGAGCTCTTCATCGCGGATTGAATCGCATTGGGCAATACAGGCATCCTGTCGCTGGTGACCTTGCTTCTTCGTCTGGCGTTGGTTTGGACTGTTATGTCGAATCAATGACTTCCATTGTCGATTTTCTTTTTGATGAATCGGTCTGTAAAACGCACGGTATGTCAATTACAATTATAAGACGGGTACTTCTTTTCTCAAACTATTTGCCACATCAGCCAGGACGCTAGGACACCAGCAATAAGGCTGCCTGCTTCACCATTGATTTGAGTATCTCAAACGTCCGGGACGATCCCGGGACTCTCCTCAACCAACAAAACGAACACAGCGCATGATAAGCGCCACACACGGACATGGTTTATTTGATATTTTTCTCATTTCAATGAGCTGCTGGGTTGCTCCGGACTCAGACCTGCATATAACTCTTTGTTTCAGGAGCCGTTGCTCCCAGCTCCCAGGTGATGGTGGGGTAGAGACACGCGGTCCTCGTGTAGTGGATTCTTAACTACAAGGAGATTCTTGATTCGGCAGGATGAGTATCCAACCGCGAGGCCTAAGACCTAAAGAAGTGAAACGCATATTCGGCACCGCGTATGGTGTCGAACTCGGATGCTTTTGCTGCTCAAATAGGAATGTGATAGCTCCAAAATAACGAGATGGTGGAGGGGACAAGACAAGGTGGTCTCCCAGGTACCGCACCCTGCCTACGGCTGTTGACTTGGCGTTGAGATCCGCCCGCCGTGGCCCTGCAACCATTATGCGAGAAACAAAGCTAGGCATGATTTGACCCGCCGCAAGCCCGCCCACATACTACTACGTAAAGCATCCTTTGGCCTTTAGCTCTGACATGCGTGGCCGAATTCCAAATCTGCCCCGCCACGAGGGGTCAACAGATCCCTGACAGTGAGCGAGTGGCTATAGTCGATATCTCGCCGGCCGATCGTGCGTATAGCGATGTGTCTCGCAGATCTCATCAAGAGACGACAACCCATTGGCCCAGGGATTCGACAGGACATCGATGTTAAGCAACCGCTCGATGTTCTGTTCTAAAGTAGGCGCGCAGGATATCGCTCATTTGGGCCATCGGCTTATTCATGCCATTGCCGTCTTATCGTGGATCCGGAACATGAGGGGCAGCGAGGGGGATGTCGACGCGTCGGCGTTGTTGAATGGACAGAGGACAGATATCCTCGCGCCTGGCCACCGCCGAATAAGACAAATCAGCGAGGAAGCGAACCAGGATGCGCTGCTGCTACGTATCAGTAAAGGGTATAAGAAATGCAAATCCTCTGGTGCCTTCTCTAGGGTCTAGCTTGACCCTGGTTCTTGCTTTGACGTAACAAAGCGTACAGCTAACTACCAGCGGATCTGGGTTGCTTACATAGAAGATGGGTAGTCTACCCCACCAAGCATGGAGAACGAAATCACGAAGCCCCGCGCCGCGTGAGACAGGGTCGCTGCCTCGACAATTGACCCATCCCTGGAGTTCTCTGGAGCTACAGTAAAGCACACATATTCCTGGCCGGCACACATGTTGTAGCCACAGGTGACTCTGCTGACTGCACACCGCACGTTTGTGAGTTACTGTGCTGATGACGGAGTGGCTCTGTCCTGCATGTCAGACGATTCCCGCCGTGGCGGTTGAACCTCCTCCGTCGGACTGTTAGCCTGCTCCTAAAGAATGATGGAGGGGCATGAGGGGTGAAACCTCCCTGCGGAAATGATTTGATACGATTCCTCGTACTATGTAGCATACGCAGTAGTATGCATTAGGCCCATGTGCCGGAACGCACGCATTGAACTCGTTCAAGCATCCTTCTCCCATCTCTCCTTTCACGGAGGTCTATCTGTATTTAAGGACCTGATAGACCCCTCTCTCGCTGCTGCGTTTCTCTTTTTCCATCCCATCCACACACGCTCAACGTCCCATACACCTTCTTCAAATCAGATTCTACCTATACATTATACAAAATGGGTCTCTCCGGTCACTGCCTTTGCGGCCAGGTCAAGTACACTGTTGACTCTCCCCCCTTCAACGTCGGCTACGACCACTGTGACGACTGCCAGCGCCAGACTGGATCTACCTACTGTACGATGAGACTCTGCTCGTGGTGATAACCGAAAGTTGTGCGCGTCGACTAACACGGCTACCCATAGCTCTCGTCGCTGTTGTCCCCAAGGACAAGCTGACCATCTCCGGCCCTACCAAGACCTACACCAGCAACGGCTCATCCGGCAAGCCCGTCCACCGCGTCTTCTGCGGCGAGTGCGGTTCTCCCATCTACCACGACCCCGAGGCCGCGCCCCCAATCATCGCCCTGAAGGCCGGTACCCTCTCCGTCGAGGACAAGAAGGCCCTCAAGCCCGTAAGTGTCACCGGCATCTCTCCACTGTGAAGAGGCTTGTCTTGCAAGGCTAACCACTTGTGCAATAGACCACCGAGATCTGGACCGCTGGCAAGCTGCCCTTCATGACTGAGAAGCTCGAGCACGCTTTCGAGTACATGCCTACCCAATAAGCCTCTCGCTACTGGCATGAAGCTGAATGGACCCGAGCTGATTAGCCGGGTCTGAAGCGGGAACGACGTCATGAGATGAACGAAAAAAAGAAGTAAAAAATAAAATGGAACAGGACGGGGCAATAGACTTCCCATGTTTCTAGTCAGCGATGATAGATAGCTCAAATAAAGACTTCGCCATCGCCGTCAATACTCTTGCTCTACGTTGCTGCGTGATTTACCTGTGGTCATTGTAAGAATTGAATCTAGCGTAACAATGTCAGGCAAAGCAAATCAGTACTTTAATCAATGAAATCGACTGAGTCACTGTTGACTGTGATAAGGTTCTGGCGATGGCACTCAGGAAAGGATGAAATGAAGTTATCTGGAAATATTGTCAATCAGCACGATGGCACACACACGTAGTAATAAAGGGCAAAGCATGTTCGGGATAGATTACTATGTGAAACCTTCAAACAACATAATTATATTACCTGGACGGGTTAAAAATATAATAGACAAACGCTGACCAGATTACGCTCATCACCACCATGGAAGAGGGTCGTCATGAGACGTCGTCGAGATGCGGCTCCCCCCTTACCTAAGACAGACCAACGCTCCCCCCGCGTACTCCATAAAATAGAGATGACGGGAGGCTTCGGCTAGATACACGAAGCCATGCACGGGCAGGGTGCGCACGTGGGTAGGGGAACCCGATCACGACAGCTTCGGTCCTTACCTAGATCGGGTAGACCGGGTTCGCCCCCGTCTCAACCCCAATCCGCAGTGTTGCCTCGGGGGCAGGGGACGCGGTATGCGAGGAAGCATACGTAGGTAGCCGACATTGGGACTTGGGCGGACGATGATTGGGTGTGGGTGGTGGGAAGAAAGGCCATCAAGGTCCTCCCGGGTGGGTTAGGGGTGGGTGGCCATCAAGGTGTCCCTTTTTTTTTTCTGCCCTTCTCTCGTTCTGCCGCGCCGCCCTTGGCGAAGGAGAGGGCCGATTATAAATCCTCCCGTCTCACTCGTCTGATTTTGGCTTTTCTTGGGGAACTTTCATCCTTTTGGTCTCAACTTGACTGTACGTACGGATATTTGTTACAAGATAGAGCAGCGTTCGGATAGAGGGCGAACTGTTATGTTTAGTAAGTGGACCGCTGGCCTTGATTTTTCTTTCCCTTGTCTGCCTCTTCATCTTCTTTTTGGTCATGTCTGCACTCGCAACTGGTGTGTTTAGGTATATAGTGTCTCTCTACCTCATGCGCCTCGCACGACATATCGTGGAATATCACGCCAGATGGCGCGAACTCAAAGAACGCCCAACACTGTCCTCCCGCACTTGTCCATTAATCACGCTTCATCCAAATACGTAGAATTGCTGATATTTAAGATATAAAGTACACTTTTTAGTCACAAAAATAGATTTCTAAAGCTGTGTCTTTTGAGAATGACGCGGATTCGTGTTATCGAGGACAGTTGAGAATAGGGGTGCAATACGTTACCCAATCCGCCCTATATTTTATTTCTAATGTTTACAACTGAACATCACGTATAGAACCATGAAGTAGAGCAGTAAGTCGGAGTGACAGTATCGATTCCATGCGTTGTGTTAAAATGAGAGTGTGTTACACGCGCACTGTCAGGTGATAAAAGTGACCGGCTAGGTCCTAATGCCACACGTACACTGGTTGGAAGGAGCTGAATAGGCCGTGGCACTCGATATTACGGGTAGTTGAATACGGCCTCGAGCAAGGTAACTGGACGTCGGAGGTCTAAAGCGAAGGTCTTGGGCACTGGCCCCAAAGAGGAAATACCTAGCGAAGGAAGTGAGTCTACTCGGATTATCAGAACTAAGCCAAACCCCCTCTAGGACGTCCAGGAGATAGATCTACACAGGTCACCTTGACTCCATAGTTAACTATCATATGAATAGAAGACTACATTTCTAAGCCCTTTATACGAGCTCTTGTTACACCTAGCGACCCTTTGGGGTCGGGATAGTGACCCATTGGATATATATAGGAGTAGAACCCCCCAAGCCCCTTGGATTAGGAGGTTCAGGAACCAACCCGACCACCTTATTGAGCCCTAACTACCCTCTTTCTACCTCCCTAGCTGTAGGCAGGTCTATCTATTCACTCTGTGACCAACCCCCCTGATACATGCCGGCTGAGGAGGCTGAATAGGCTGTGATACTCGATATTGCGGGTAGTTAGATACAGCCTCAAGCGAGGGGACCGGATCTCTTAGGTCCTAAGCTAGGTAACCGGAGGTCAGAGATACGAAGCGACCATCTTAGACATTGGCCTGAAGAGGAGATATTGTCGCGTATAGTCGTTAATACCAACACGGTATTAACGGCGTTGTTTTTCCGTGACAGTTATGAGCCCTTCGTTTCTTTAGCTGGCTAGCCCAACGGTATAACGTACTGCAAAACGCAACGCCCGCCCACCGCTTACTATGCAGGGTTACAAGGAACGGATTGGCGCTGGTTCGAATCCTGGTTGGACCACGGTATTTATGACTGTTATAGTGCAACACGTTTAACGGGAAGGCCTAGCGTAAAAGCAACTATATGCGGTAGAGCTGCAGTGTGCAAGCAAACGTTCAGTACGCGTAGTAACAGATTAGCAAGTGTTACGAACCGGGCGTACTTGCTAATTTGGGGGGGGGTGTCGCATATAGTCGTTAATACCAACACGGTATTAACGGCGTCGTTTTTCCGTGACAGATATTTAGCGAGAGAAGTAAGGCTATTCAGAGTATTAGAACCCAGCTAACTCTCCTCCGAAGAACGAAGAGAATAGAACTACACAGATCACTTTGACTCCATAGTTAACAACCGTATGAATAAAAGACCACCCTTTCAAGCCCTTTGTACAAGCCCTTGTTACAGAGCGCTAAGCTTTAAGAGAGGACGGACAAACAGAGTGAACAGAGGATAGATCATTGTAATGTGATACGGTGCGAGGTTCAGGTCCTTAGGCACTTTTGACGCTTCTCGGGTTTTCGACAAGTAGTGAGTTGTAAACATACCTAAATTTAAGTAAAAGTTATCAAAAAAATCTATAATTACCTCTCGCGGAGGTATAGCGAGAGATTACGTGGAAGATTAGACTAGTGCTCCTTTTAACTAAATAAAACTATTTATAATATATTCGAATAATTTTTTAAAAAAAGAAATTTATGTAAAAAAAGTTGTACTTTTAATTTATATACAAAAGAAATTACTTAACTTAGTATTTAAATAAGCTTTTTTCTTTAAAAACTTATATATACGTAATATACTTTTTAACTTTGTTATTATTTATAATTATAAAACTAAATAACTATATATATAAATAAATAAAAAAATAATAATTATATACTTAATATATTTTTATTAATATGCTTTTAAATGTAATTCTAATTAAATAAAGCGTTATAATTGCTTATATACTTACTTTTTTATATAGTTAAGCTTTTTATAATATTAACTTTTTTTTTTTTTTTTTTTTTTTTAATAACTAAAACAATCTTATAAATAACTTTTAAAAAGCTTTTATTTACGTATAAATAATTATATTAATTTAGTTTTTATTATATAGTAATTAATTATTAATTATATTATTTTTGTAAATAATTTTAAAATAATTATATGTTTTACAAATAAAATTTGTTAATTTGTGTTTAAAAATACTAATTTTTAATTAGTACTAATAATAATTTTGGCTTGTTTATAAATATTAATGTTATTACTAATATGTTAAAGAAAATTAAATGTATTTTGTTTTTTTTTTTTTGTAATACTTGCTTTTATTTATAAGTAATTATTAAAATTTAATATAAATAAATGTAAAAAAAGTTAATTAATATATAATACTTATATAATAAATAGTAAAAAAGCTTAATAATAAATAAAAGCTATTTAAATTATTATTGCGAAAATAACTTATAAATATGCTTTTTAGCTTTGTAAAAAGCTAATTAAACTATTTATTTTAGGTTTTTTTTTTAGTAATAAGTTTAAGTTTACTTTTAAGTAAGCTTTTGCTGCTTAGCTGTTTAACACTAATATTAATGCTAATACGCCCTTTTTTTCCTTTACTACCTTTAAAAAAACTACTGCTCGTAAAAGTAAATATGTTAACAATAATAATAAATATATTAATAATAATAAAAAGCTTGTTAATAATAAAGTAAATATAGTAAAAAAGAAAAAGAAAAAGGAGAAAAAAAAGCTAATAATATTAAATTGTTTATATTTTATATTAGGTATATACTATAAGCTTTTTTGCTTTGCTTATATAAACTTAGTTATATTAAGCAACTTAAATAGCATTTACTTTAATATAATAAGCATATATAATATTTAATATTAGTACTATACTTTTAAATATATATATATTTTTACGTATATTAAAGTTTTATTTAAAAAAACAACAGCTTTTATATTAATTTAATTATATAACTTTATATATGTTTTATTTATAACTTTTTAGCTTATAAAAGCTATAAAACGCAACGTTAATTTTTTAATAAAACTTATATGCTTTTTTTTATTTAAACTAAATAATTTATTAACTTATATTTTAATTTAAAAGCTTGTTTTACTTTGTATTACTATTTATATGCTTTTTTGTTTTATAAAAAAGTATTATTATATAGTAATAAAAATTAAAAAGCTAATAGTAAAAAAAAAAGTAAGTAATTTGAGTTCCGGTGCTTACATTACTGTTAAAGCGGTTACTATTACTAGTGTTGCTGCGTTTAGTAAAGCTAGTAATTCCTTTATTAGAATTACTATACTTTTTATTTAAAATATATATAATGTGTTTATTATAATATAATACGTAGAAATTATATAAACTATTATAAGTTGGTTTTCCGTTTTTATATAAAAAAAAGGTTAAATATACGCTTTTTTAAGCTTTAAACCAAATATTTTTAAATAGTTTTTTTTTATAAGCCGGCGTACTTAGAATTAAAAAAACCTTTTTTTTACGCTTTTTTAATTATAATATAACTTATGTTTTATAAATTAATAAAAATATAAAAATATTTAAACTATATTTATAATAGGTTTTTTGTAAAGCTATTAATAAATATTTAATTAGTAAGTAAATAAATTATTTTAAATAAGCTTTTAAAGTACTTTTGTTTAAATTACATATTTTTAATATTTATATAACATAATTAAATATTAATTCTTTTATTTTTTCTAATTATAAAACGAATTATTTAAGTATTATCTAAGTAAATTATTTAGTTTTAACTAAGCTTTAATTTAATATTTATAAAAAGCTTTTTTAATGCTATTATTTCCTTATTTATAAGGCTTAAAGTGTTAATTTTAGCTTTAATAATTAAAGTAAATACTATATTTTAATGTATAACTTTTTAAAAAATTGTACTTTTGAATAAAAATATAATATACTTATGTAATAAGCGCTTTATAATTTAATTATTTGTAAAAAAAGCATTTTTAGCAATTAGTAGTACTTAAATACTATAATTTTAGTTTTTAAATATAATATTAAAAAACTATTTGTAATATAAATAGTAAATTACTTAAAAAGCAATTTTAATATAATTAAAACTAAGGTTAATAAAGTACTTTAATAATTAAAATACTATAAATATTATATTTAGTTTAATTATAATTGTAATATAAAAAATTAACTTAATAAGTTTTTAAAATAGTTTAATATAAGTTTTAATAGTAATTCCTTTATATATAAGGATTTTTTTAGTTAATAAAAAAGTAATTAAAATCCAGCTTTTATTAGTAATGTTAAATTGTTATACAATTTTTTTAATATATTAATTATAAATTAATATAATTATTTATTTAACGTAGTTTTTAATTACTTTAATTTTTAAAAACTAGCTAATTAAGTTTTAAATTTTAATTTTATAAGCTTTTTTAATTATATTAATTAACTAAATATTTAGTTTTTTATACTTTTTATAATATAGTATTAAAAAATTATTTATATAAAAAATTATATATACTTTATAATTTTTTTTGTAAAATAAATAAAGCTTTTTAAAAGAAGTAATTAGTTTATTTTTTTTTAATATATTTGTAAATTCTTTATATTAAAAAAAAAGAAAATCCTTTAAATTATAAAGCGCTTTTTTTAAAAAAGTTATTTTATTTTCCTTTTTATACTTTTTAAAAAGTTTATAAATTATAAGCTTTTAGTTTTTTTTAAAAGCTTTTAAAAATATATTAATTATATTAAACTGCTTAATTTTTAAGTTAAACTAAGTAATAATAACTATTAAAATTTAAAAGTTTTTTGTTATAAGTATTATAATATACGTAAATATAATTAACTTTATTGTTTAAAAATTGTTTTTTATTATAAAATGTGATTTATATATATTAAAAAACTTATTTTTATTAAATTTATATATAAACACTTATATTAATAAAAGCGGTTTAGTTTTAGTTTTACTACGTAGTATTAGTTTAAAAGCTTTTAGCTTTTTTAAATGTTAATATTTTAAAACGGCATTTTCTTTAAATTAATTATTTAATAAGTGTTTTACTAAATTATGCTACGTTTTTAAAAGTAGTTTTAATAAATTGTTTTAATAAATTTTAAGTTATTAAAAAGCGGCGCTAATACGTTTTGCATTGCATTATTGTACTACGATTATAATTATTACGTAAAGTATTTTGTAATTTTAATATTATTAGTTCGGCAATATATAAAGCAAGTCCGTATATTTAACGTTAAGTACGGCGCTAAAATAAAAATACTATTAGTATTACTATTTATTTATTTAAAAAAAAGGAAAAAAAAATTAAAATTATTTATTATATAATAAAAACTTATATAAATAATATAAAAAAATAAGTATTTTTTTTAGCTTAACTTTCTTTTATTTTAAAAGTACGTATTATAAAAAAAAGTTTTAACTAATTATAATATAACTATTTTAATATTAGTTGTTTTTTCTTTTTAATTAAAATCTTTTTTATATAATATTTACTAAAAAAATAAACTAAAAAAAATATATAACTATATATAAATTTAAATAAATAGCTTTACATAAATTTAATTTAAAAAGTTAATTAAACTTTATTTATAATAATATTTTTAAAAAAAAATAATATTAAATTAAAATTTAGTTATAAAAATAACTTATATACTTTTTATATATAAAGCTTTTATATATAATAAAAAAGTACGTATTATATTTGTTGTATATTAAAGGAAAAAAAGTATATATTGTATTTATAATGCTTTAAAAAAAGGGAAAATATGTATTATATTTATTATACGTAATAACATTCTTTTTTTTATTATATATAATTTGCTTTTTTTTTTTTCCTTTTTTTTTCTTTTTTTTTTGTATTATAAAAGATTTTATTATTATTATTGCTAATAATAGTAGTAATAGTAATAATAGCTGTAATAACAATAATAATAATAATAATATTATTTTTATTATTACTACTATATTTTCCTCTTTTTTTTTTAATACTTTTATATACCCGCGCTTTATATTTCTACTTTTTAAAAGCGTTTTTTAATTTAAAAAGTTTATTAAAATAAATAATAACAGTTATACAAAAGTTTATTACTTTTTTATTATATATTTAGCTTATTAAACTTTTATATAGTTTTTTTATATAAATATATATATTTTTTTATTCCTTTTTTTTTTTATATAATAACTAATTTAATTTAGTATATTAATAAAAAAAAGGGATTATTACTACTATATTTTTATATAATATTTTTTTTTAAGTTTTAGTTTTTAATAATTTTACTAATATTTAAACTAAGTTTATTTGCTAAAAAAGCTACTTTTAAGTTATTTTAATTTAAAACTACAATTGTTTAGCTAATTATTCTTACTAAAATAGCTTATATAATAGCTATACAGTTTATAATAGTTTGTTTTTTAAAGTATATCGTTAAATTCTCGGCTTTTAAAACAGCGTTTATACTACGTATATTTAACGTTTTTATAACGCTCGTTACTTAATTCGTAATTAAAAAAAAAAAGGGAAAAAAGTAGAAATATTATACATTAAGCTTTTAAATATAGTTTCTTTTATATACTTTTTAAAA
Source organism: Xylaria palmicola (assembly GCA_022385595.1). Classification (NCBI taxonomy): domain Eukaryota; kingdom Fungi; phylum Ascomycota; class Sordariomycetes; order Xylariales; family Xylariaceae; genus Xylaria; species Xylaria palmicola. The sequence goes on from MU281346.1 coordinate 555,468, forward strand.
TATAAATAAAAGTTTTTTTTTTTACTATTTTTTAATTATTTTTTTTTATATAATATTTAAAAAGAATTTATATAATAAACTTAAAAAAAATAAATAATAATAAAACTTTATTTATTTAATATATTAATAAAATTTCTTTTATATAATAGTATTTTATTATTTAATAAATATTTTAATTTATATTATAAATTAGTTTATTAAAACTAATATTTTTAATATAATATTTAAAGTATATTTTATAAATATATTTATTAAGTTATTTTTACTATTAATTTATTATACTTTAAAAAAAAAATTTTTTTTATATAACTTATAAAGTAATATAATATTAATTATTAATTTTTTTTTTATATTATTTTTAATTTAATTAAATAATTATATAATAATTTTAAGTTTATATATATTATTATTAAAATTAATAATAAAAAAAGCAATATTATAATTTTTTAAAATATAATATAAAAAGTAATAATATTATTAAATTTATTAACTATATTATATAGTTTATTTATTAAAATATTTTATATAATTTGTTTATATTTATTTAAATTTTAATATATTATATTTTTAATAATTTTAAAGTTTAAAGGTTTTAAATTTTCTTTTATATAAAACTTAATTATTAATATAATAAAGAATTTTAATTAAAATATTAAATTTATATTATTTATAAATAATTTATTTATAAAAATAAATATTTTTATATAAAAAAAATTTAATAAAATAAATAAAAAGCTATATTT